>CM042439.1:23050046-23182546 GCA_023631565.1 Gymnocephalus cernua
TCAGCTTTCACACGCGAGGAGTGTTCGACAGTGCAGAGCCAGACTTTGGACTGCGGACCACGGCGTTTACTCTGGAAAAATCAGAGGTCTTCGTCGGGACCCAGCAGGTCATCATCAACCTGTCAAAACACTGCCCCATCCCCCCCACCCCCTCCTCTCTCTTATTCGAAGAACCTTGATTAGCCGGTAAGCCGATGCTCATCCTTGGAACAGAGGCTTTGGCTGTTTGTTTGGAAGCTACAGGTCACTCTGTGCCAATGGCTCAGAGCAGAGCCGGGAGGAAAAACAGGCTGGAATTCCCTTGTACGTAAACAACACCTCTGGAGTGGATGGCCATCTCATCACACAGGTGTATTCCACAAAAGCAAGTTTCTACTACTCTCAGCACCCCCCCCCCCCCCCCACCCCCTCCGCCCCTGCACCCAATCCCCTTTCCTGAAATGGCACAGGGCTTGTGCATGAAGGAGGAGGAGGGGTGGTGGTGGTGGTGGTTTAAAAATAAATCTGTGCAGGCCGGTCAGACATTTTGAAATTCTGTTTCTATCCCAGTGTGACAGAGAGGTTAAAGATACAGCATTCTGATAAATCTCTTCCCACCAGGGGGAACAGATAAGGAGTGGCGTAGATTGAATAAAAGCGCTGAGGAGAAAGGGGGAGGATAGGATGGGGGGGGGGGGGGAGGAGGAGGGCTGAGATGTCTATCAGGCCGCGTGAAGGGTTTTTTTTTTTTTTGTCTTGCAGATCCAGTTCAAGGGCGCCCGCAGGCGAGGCAGCTCTCGCTATCGCCGTGCCAGCGCTGCTACTCAAGGTCATATGAGCCAGCCCTGTGACATTAAAGAGGAACAGGAAAGGGGAACCTCAGACATGCACACGCATGCACGAACACATTCTGGCACAGAATTGAGCTGTAAGGGGGGGAAAAAAGTAGCCTTTAACTTCCATGACTTTTTCCTGTGACTTTCTGCACCGGTGTCTGGGTCTACAGTGGATTTTTGTGAGGCCAAGAGCTTTTTAAGGGCAGTAATGAGAGTGTCTTATTCTCCCTGCACAGAGCCAAGAGATGCTTGGCTAACTGCTTTGTAGTTGCCAGTCACAGCCACACACATACTGTGTGTGTGTGTGTGTGTGTGTGTGTGTGTGTGTGTGTGTGTGTGTGTGTGTGTGTGTGTGTGTGTGTGTGTGTGTGTAAGAGAGAGAGAGTGAGGGGGAAAGATGGAAGAGAGAACGGTCACAGTGATAAACCTCAGGGGAGGGAGGAAGAGGAGAGAGAGAAAAAAGATCTTAAAAATTATTTAAAGGGACAGCGAGCCATCGGCAGACACTTCCAAATGATCTGCAGTTGAGGGTTGCGGCTAGAGGGTGTTTTTAGCTTTAAGTGAATCGAAACATATTTTTTTTGGACCAATCAGCCTTCAGTCAAAGAGCACATAACTCTGTGCTGTACAGGCACCAGCAGATGGTTTCAAATGGGTTAGGTGTCAGAGTTGTGGTCACAGGTCCAGGTGTTGTAATGTTTTGTAACTGTTGCTAACTTTTTTTGTGTGAGTCACACTTGATTAGCAGCGGCAGCTAAATGGCCGCAATGTGAATACAAACATGTTTTGGTACAATTGCTCATCGTTTTCATTATGTCAAGCTTACAGAACTAAGGTATCCTGCACACCCAGTGGGTTCCTGAAGGGCTCATTTGAACATTAGCATTTCCCACGAGTCGGAAAAAAGCTTGGGGTGAAGTCAGGGGGCGGGGGGATGCTGATTAGTGATAGGCCTTTTAAACAGAGGATGTTTTGACAAGTGTCAGCAGGGAAAGCACAGGTGTAAGTAGCACAATGGACGATGGCTGAATTCCATTTAGCTGCTTCAGTTTCAGGGTCCTGGGGAGGGAGGGAGGGTGGGAGGGATGGATGGATGGATGGATAGATATATTTTTATTGATCCCAATAATTAATTAATAATTACAGTGTTACAGCAGCAAAATATCAGACACACAGCACACATACAGAATATACATGAAATATTAGGATACAATATACATTAAATAATAGAACAGCCATCACCAATGATATTAGTAAAAACCTTTTATTTGTTTATTCCTTCTATGACAAGTCAAAATTGCTATGTGGAGATTTGTGTAATATATTAATTAGTGTACTGTTAATGGTGTCCTTTTTTGGAGTGATGCATGATAAATACATTATGATTGATAATGATAAAGCAAAGCATGCATAAAATGTGCCTTATGCTGTTAGTATATAGCTTATGTGTGGGAAGGCCTGAATGTCATGACACGTGACCTATATCATGATCGAAAAATATCTGTATGTCATTAAGATAAGCAACAGGTGATTGCCCCTATTATATTTGATTTAATGATATATCGGGGATATTGCACATTAATAATCATTGCTGTTAATGTGAGTCGTCTATAGTCAGTCTACAGACATTACAAAGTCAACTTGATTTTTACATCAATAGCTATTTTTTCTTAGTCAATTAGCTACTCATGTTTTATGCTTTTTTTTCATGCTGAATGACTACCAAGAAACGTCTGAGCACATCTCTGGTAAACACAAGATTTAAAGTGGGGCTTCTTGTCGGTTAAGTTAACTAATCAATTATTCGACGAAATTGTATGAGTGTTAGTCGACTAAGAATTTCTTCAGCAGAGGACAGCCCTAATTTTTCATACAAATTTCAGTCTTTTTCGTCATTGTAATGTTTTGCTCTGATAGTATCAAAAGTGCGCTCCTCACTGGATAGCATGCAGGTGTACTGACAGAATGGATAATGCAGTGTAGACTTGCTCGTCCACTTTCTGTTGTTTACATTGTAGTCATGTGCCCACCGGTCAATCAGGTATCGTCTTGCAGTGCCCATTACATTGTGAATGCACAGTGAGAACAGTGTGCTGTTCTACGACAGCATGCATATCAGGGTTTGCACGTAAGGCATCAGAGTGGTGAATTGAGAGATCGCCCTTTAGCCTGAGGGTCTGAGTTCAAGTCCCTGTTTTTGGTCCAATGCTGTACTGCAGGAGTCTTTAACGTAATTTAGGCCAGGGACCCCTAAGCTGAAAGAGAGACCGAGTAGGCACCCACTACCGCATATATAATTGAGTTGCATATTGAACTGGGCAGAATGGATGAAAAGAAATGCATATGATTTATGCATCATGTTTTAATGTGAAACATACATCTGGAAGGCACAGTGACTCCCTAAGCTTAACTGTATGGCTACCATAGTTACCTATAGTAAGCTTATCTTCAATGTGTAAAAAAAAAAAAAAAAAAAAGATTCTTCACAAATAGGCCAATTTATCTTTGCTATTAAAATTTAACATTCATATTGATGTATATTGTCAGACTTTTTGAAACAAGAAACTTTCAAAAACTATATTTTTAACTAACTCTACAGGACCCCCTAGGGGTCCCGGTCTCCCTGTTGAAGATATCTGCTGTACTGCATTGCCATTAAGAGAGACACTAGATCACTCCCAGCTGAAGTCCAGGGGCTCATCTATGTAGCTCACCCTGACCTCTGACCTCCCTGACTCGGCAAAAGTGAAGAGGATTTTCCTCAATGAAGTATCACATCACTAACGGGGTTTTCCCTGCCATTATAAGGCTCGGGTGCAGCACCTGAGCCGTTTTGGGCATCACCTAAGCCTAAGACTTTTCTCAGATCTAATGACTGTAGTTGGACTTCTTTAGCTTTAAGTTTTGTCTTTACGTTTTTTGAGTGCAATTTATGTATTATCTGCTCCAGCTTTTCCATTGTTTTAGACACAGATATGGTGATAATAATGCTACAAAATGATGCAAAACTACCACAAAGGGACACAAACCGACTACAAAGAGACGCCGAATGACCACAGAGACCCAAAACAACCCCAAAGAAAACAGAAATGCCCCAAAAGAGACACAACACGACTACAAAGAGATGCAAAAGCACCACAAAGAGACACAAAATGTATGGGAAAATTGCATTTTTAAATACGCGCACCCAAGTCTTCCACAAAGCTAAGAGAAAACACTGTAATAGAATCTAATTATTATTTTATACAGACAACAATTTGGCCTTGAGAGTATGTTATTCCCTACAGTTTTCATCATCCATGGCCTGCATGAGAAATGCCTCATCTGTAATTTCACACCAATATACACTGAATTGGAAAAGAAGTACAAGGTGAAAAGTAATGGGGATGATTTTTGGACACAGATAAGACTGTGTTTTCTAGGACAGAACTAATAGCCCTACTATCATCTAAAAAAAGATCCTTGTAGATGTAAAAGTACAGGCAGACATTGTATGAGTCCACAAAGTCAGTCTCCCAGGCCGCTAATGGAGCTGCTTCAGGCTATGCATCAATATGACATCACAGATTACAATCTTTAGACTTTGGGAGCACTTTAGGTACTTTCAGTGCTGGAAGAACGGAGCAAGAACTGGCTGACAAAACACTGAGTCATTATAATAACAATCACAGAGATGGGTGGAGTCGCGCAGTGATACAGCCAACAGAAATGACTAATGTGTCCCCATAGAGACCTGCAGTGTGTCTGTGGGACGTTAAAGTGATCTTAGTAAACTTTATAGTATCTGTCGTCTCATACAGTATGACAGTATTACTTTTCCTATTACATTGTTACAAAGAATAGGAGTATGCAGTTTTTTTTTTTTTTTAAATCAAAGTCACATTTATCTGCAGAGTACATAATCATGTACATTGATTTCAGAAAATGCATTAGAAGCTGAAATTCTGTGGCCAGGTTGGCTCAGTGGGTAGAGCAGGCGCACATGTATTGAGAGGCTTATGCCTCGACGCAGAGGTCCAGGGTTTGAGTCCAACCTGTGACGATTTCCTGCATGTCTTCCCCCCTCTCTCTCTCCTTTCTCGCCTAGCTGTCCTATCAATTAAAGGCAGAAAAGCCCAAACAAATAATCTTTAAAAAAAAAAAAAGAAGAAGCTGCAATTGGGCCGCAGACTAAAGAAAATGACAGCACCCAAACTAGCAGTGAGTCCGACCGGTGGTGACATGCTGCTGTTCCTAACGCTAGATTTGGTTAATCAAAGACGCAAGCAAAGCAACACAGTACAGGAAATAAGCACATCAGAAATGTCAGACGGGTCAGACCTCTGTGTTTTAACTATATATCTTTAAACGTTACAGTTACAGCTGAAAATGACAACAGAAATAAACAAGTTAATTTCACATATCTCTGCCATTCAAATCAATTGCCAGTTGTCTACCCAGAAGTGATTGTTGTTAGCGCGACGTCACAGTGTTTCAGTCTATAGAAAACGTAATGGTGTATGAAGTCATGTATTGACTTTCACGACTCATTAATTCAGAAATAGGCGCTCTTTTTTTTCTTTAAATTCCAACTAATAGAAATAACGCATTTGCACTATTTCATTACACTATTTGTTAATATATATATTTTTTTGTATTTTTCTTCCGATTCAATAGTTCTATTTTTAACAAATTTAGCATATAGTGTATTCTTCTTTTTACATGCATTTTTAACTAAAGGCATTAAAAATGCATGTAAAAAGAAGAATACACTATATGCTAAATTTGTTAAAAATAGAACTATTGAATCGGAAGAAAAATACAAAAAATATAAAAATAAACTGGTAAGTATTATCCGAACCAGTAAAAAGCAATATTTTTACACCCTCTTAGAACAACAAAAGCAAAATATGCAAGGAACTTGGAAAGTACTAAACAAAATTATTAAAAAAACAAATAATAAACGAGAGTGCCCAAGTTATTTCATAAATGAAAATGAAGTCCTTATTAGAAATCCAAAGGAGACAGTAAATCAATTCAATGATTATTTTGTTAATGTGGGTTTCAATCTGGCAAAAAGCATTACCGATTCAAAAAGTACAAATACAAAGAGCTGTGAATATATCAGTAGGAACCCTTCCTCCATGTATGTGTCTGACATTACCAAAAATGAAATATTGGAGATTGTGAATGGCTTTAAAAATAAAAGGTCAAAAGATTGGACAGATATTGATATGAAATTAGTTAAAAATATAATCCATTTTATATTAGATCCTTTGACTTATATTTTCAATTTGTCCTTTGAATCTGGCGTGTTTCCAGATCAGATGAAAATTGCTAAAATTATTCCAATTTACAAGGGTGGTGACAGTCATTTATATTCAAATTATAGACCAATTTCATTATTATCCCAATTTTCAAAAATACTGGAAAAACTTTTTCTGAGGAGGCTTGATAGCTTCATTGAAAAGTCGATGATATTAAGTGACGATCAATATGGATTCAGGAGCGGTCGATCGACTTCGATGGCAGTTATTAAATTAGTTGATTATAAAGCATCTGCATTGGACAAAAAGTATTTTACTTTGGGAGTTTTTGTTGATCTAAAAAAAGCCTTCGATACCATAGATCATAAATTGTTATTGAACAAATTAGAACAGTATGGTTTTAGAGGCCGTGCTTACTCATGGTTAGAAAGCTATCTTGACCATAGATACCAGTATGTACATTTTAATGATCATCAATCAGAAATGTCTGAAGTAACTTGTGGGGTGCCCCAGGGATCTTTGATTGGTCCCAAGTTGTTTATTTTATATATTAATGATATCTGTAAGGTATCCGACTTGTTAAAATCTGTTTTATTTGCGGATGACACAACATTGTATGCATCCGGAGATAATCTGCATCAACTAATTACTGATGTGACCAGAGAACTATCCAGAATCAAGCGATGGTTTGATCAAAATAAACTATCACTTAATCTAAATAAAACCAAATATATTATATTCAGCAATCGCAAAATTAAAACCAGCATGAGCCTAAAGATTGATGATGTGGTACTAGAAAGGGTAAATGAAAACAAATTTCTTGGAATAATATTAGACCACAAATTATCCTGGAAGCCACACAGTGCTCATGTTCAATCAAAAATGTCCAAAACAACAGCCATATTACATAAAACCAAGTATTTTTTAAATAAGCCATCCCTGTATATTCTGTATTGTTCTCTTATTGTTCCATACTTTTCTTATTGTGTTGAAATATGGGGGCATGCTTACACCACAAACATAAAACCTATTTTTATTTTACAAAAAAAAGCCATAAGGATAGTCAATCATTCACCGTATAATGAACCAACCAACTCAATATTCTGCAAATTTAAAGCAATTAAATTTTTCGATCTAGTTAGTCTATATACCGTTGTATTTATGTTCAAAGTATATAGGCAATTATTGCCTGAAAATATACTATGTTTGTTTGAAAAAAGGGACCTGAAATATAATTTAAGAGGAGAGAACATATTTAAAAAACAAATGGTTCGAACAAACTTTAAAATGAAAACCATTTCGGTTAAAGGAGTCGACTTGTGGAATGGTCTCACCGATGATCTTAAGAGGAGCAATTCCATTCATTACTTTAAAAAACAGTTTAAAATATTAATTTTCGAGAAATATATGGATGCTTAAGAAAAATTGTCCAAGATAAGTTTATAATTGTTGCGCATAAATTGAAATAACACAAGTAATAATCCAATTTTTGTATTCATGTGCATATGTGTTTATATATGTATATATATGTGTAAGTATATGAGTATATATGTAGCATGTATATATATATATATATATGTATGTGTGTATGTATACATATGTGTATATTTTATTTATTTTATTTTTTTTAAATTTCGATGGGTAGATGTTGTTTTCTAAATAGGGTAGGCGTAATAAGCCATGGCTTCAGCCTACACCTTTTCGGTTACCCCTATGTTTGTAATGAATTTGTTGTACATACATTTTGTTCTACATTTAGTAACCGAATAAACCTACCTACCTACATATGCCAATACTGCTAAACCGTGTTGGCCTAGGTACTTTAAACAACTCCAAATCTTCCCGATCCCCACATCACATCCTTCGTGTTTAACAAGTGTATGAATAGGAAACTGGACTGGATTGTGGTTTAACATGCAGGTAGCCCACGGTTTGGAGGGATTCACCAACCATCAACAGTTAGCTTAGCCTCAGTGACTACACACAGCACTGTAGGAGTCCCGACCTCAGCTGTGTGCTTCACACACCCTCCAGCTCTAAATATAATCAAATTAGAGCTAGAGCATTTCTAAATGTATGTACGCGTACCCCCCCCCCCCCCCCAAATCTCAAGCCCCATTCACACAGCGAGCACGTCTCGGACTCGTCAGTATGGGACTACTAGCTGAATGCAGAGACCAAATGCAGCGCTACTTTGATTACGTACTGTAATGTACAGGTAATCACAGTAATGCACTACACTACTAGTTACTGAAAAAAATGTTACATTACTGTAACGTGTGGCATGCGTCACTGCCCAACTCTGCTAATAAAAATGGGTTTATACTTTGGCACCGAATCCAAATAGGACATTAGAGTGTTGGTACCTTTTAGAAAAAGTCACTTCCAGTGATGAATAATAAATGGACATTTTAAATTGCAGCAGAGAAAGTCCTTTCTGTGGAGTGTTGCTCGGGGGATTTCAGTGTTTATCCCCTTTTGCATGCTGTAACTATATTAATCTAACTGGGCATTTTCTCTCTGCCTGCATAGTCCTGCCTTCCATTTTGTATGTTGACCATCTAGCAGGGAGGACGGGTTTACCCCGGACAAACCTTCTCCTAGGGTAGGTGAACATATGTATCCAGCCTGCATGACATCTAGTCTAAGTCTCTACGAACTGTACTTTCTACTCAGACAGGATTTACCAGATAAGTGTCCCTCACACTTATGATGCAATCCTTTTGAACACTAACCACTCAAAGCTGGATTTGAAGCTCCACTGAACCCTGATGAACTTTGACATTTAAAGTGGAACTCTGGAAGAAAAGAGTGCAGAAAGAGTTTCCTCACCCGGTGGGGGGGAAATCACACCTGCTCATCACCCAGCTGGCATAGTACCATTTTGACTATTTATTTTGATTAAACGGAAAAGCATTTAGACTAAACAATCAATAGGTACAGGCTTGAGCCCTGAATCGCTCCAGCATAAATCTTCCCGGTGCCCGGCGTGGAGTCGTCTCTGTATCATTTTTGGTGATTAGTTTTCCCATTACTCAAAACAGATGTGTGTTCGCTGGTGATGAATGATCCAATTATGGGATATTTGTCACCCATTTGATATCTGCTGCTGGTCTGGCACTGGAAAGCATTTAAGTGGGGTTGCTACCTTGCACAGCAGCTGGAGTCTCACGAGATCACGCGGGATTCGTGGGATCACGTATCACACAAATGTCCATCTTGTCAGCCTACCCAACCGATCAGCGTCCGGTGAGGAGCTACTGGCAGCTACGGGCGTGGTTTGGGTGTGTGTGTGACTGTTTGTTTGTTTGTTTGTTTGTTCAAAACAACAGTGGCGGACATCGTAGACAGATGGTTCATCCAATCACCTGCCAGGTAATATTTTGAAAGTGCCTGGCCTTTTTTTTTCCAAACGGTGTCCAACCACTTCTCAGATGGTTCTGGGTTAACACACCCTCTGGCTCGCCAGGTTAACCTTTTCAAATCCACAGTCAACTCTGGATGGGTATGTGTTGACCCAGCCTTTTGGATTTGTGTAAATGGCCAACTGGCCATTAGACAGGGCTTGACCTGTTGTGTTGTTCTGTCCCCAGTAGCACCCAGCCACTTCTCCCTCATCATCTCATCAATCTTGTGGTTACAGATACAGACGTACTCGACTGAATAGCACTAGCTCAGGGTGCAAAATGGCTAGGTAATGTTCCATTGTACCATTGCTTTTTTTGGCTGCTGAGTGAAGCAAATCTACCAGCCACTTGCTTATTTACCAGCATTTGTGGTGGATGGTGCTAATGCCGTACCCTCTTGCACTTTCATAGCATCTGATTTAACCACTAAAACCTCAAAAGTCTGCACACCCTGTTCCCCCTTCTGTTGACAAGCCTCAGATAGCAGTCATATACGTCTAAACTGTAGTTGACCCCCAACTGCTCCTCGCACACACACACCAAAACAATACACAGACACACACAGCTGAAAGGATTCATGTACACCCCCTCCACCAACCCACCCTCTGTCTGTGGACAGTAGGCTGATTCTGCAGCCTCCCTCCCTCCCTCTCTCTCGCCTGCTCTACGGTGCTGAGCTGTGTGTGTGTGTGTGTGTGTGTGTGTGTGTGTGTGTGTGTGTGTGTGTGTGTGTGTGTGTGTGCGTGTGTCAGCTGCCTAATTGGGCATTCTCCCCTCGTCGAAGCGCCTGCCTCTCCTCTCGGGCCGGGGCTGCTGACGAATGGCAGCGGATTACAGATGAGGACACGGTGACCCGCCTGACCTTGCTGCACAGCCGCGGGGGAGGGAGAGGGGTGGGTGGGTGGGTCAGAGCGCTAGGGGTGGGGCGGATAGGGTGCTGGGACTGCAGAGTTGGGGAGGGTGGGGGGCATGGGGGGGGGGGCAGGCGGCATCAGGTCAGCGGAGGATGAGGTCGCACCAAGGTGGGCGAGATGTTGGGGGGGGGGTTTGCCAGGTGGCCGTGCGGGCGGGTGATCAGGCGAATGACAAGTGTCACATGACAGTACCCACCCACCCCTCCCTCCTCCACCCGTGTCAGTATGTCAAGGGCACAAGCCCCCGCTGGCAACCGCCACTGCGGCATTTTTTCCCCCTTACTTTTATTTATATATTTATTTCCTCTCTTCCCCCTGCTCTTCTGCTCCTATTTTTTAAAACTTTTTTTCCACGTGTTTTTATGTGTCTATCAGATTGAGCCACGTCTATATGACTGCTGGCCTGCCTCCACACACCCCCGGGGCTGCGATGTGGTCGGTCAAAAGTAGGCGGCGGATCTTTGAGTGTGGTGAATTTTAATTTCTGTAGCGCACTGTAGATATTTCCATGCCCCCCATCACCCCCCTCACCCGCCCCTCCACCTTCCTGCTGTGTGTGTGAGACTGCCAAGGTGAGGTTGTGTCCTCTTGTTAAGAGCGATTAATGGCACTCGTTATGTACATAATGAAATATCCCTGCTGATGCATAGGGTAGCGTTGTCTCTCTCTCTCCCTCCCTGTCACACAAACACTCCGTGTGTGTGTGTGTGAGTGTGAGTGTGAGTGTGAGTGAGTGAGTGAGGCGCGCGCACGTAGTGTAACATCGAGGACGCTTTGTTACAGCCTCCAGGCAACTCCGGTATGTGTTTGATATGGTGTAGAGACACCCCCCCCCCCCATAAGCCATCTCTCCAAATGAAAAACGAACGGGAATTAAGGCCCTGTCAATTCACCGTCGACTTTGTTCCTTTTTCTCGCTTTAGATGCGCACAACACCGCGGCTTCCTGCGTGACATGTGTTCTGAGAGATAGAGATGGGTGGCTCACCACCGAGTCCCGTTTTGACTGGCGGAGTAAATTTAGATCTAATCTTCTTGTGTGTGTTCTTTTATAGCCCGGGAATGTTCACCTAACATCAGCTTTTAAGTTGACCTTGTTGTGTTGTTTGCTCGTCTGAGGCTTGTGTGTGTGTGTGTGTGTGTGTGTGTGTGTGTGTGTGTGTGTGTGTGTATTTCTAGGACGAGACGCTGCTGGCTTCCCTATAGGTTTTTTATTTTGGATTTGTGTGTGTGGGCACTAACACCATTCAGTGCTTGAGTCAAGCTGTGCAAGCTCTTTTAATCCCACGGCCCGGTGCACGTAGGCTTGATTAGTGGCAGCAGTTATCTGTGCAGAAGACAGCCCGCCCTCCTTCAGCATTTGGTCAGGTCTGGGGCACTGGGGGGGGGAGGTGGGTTGTCAAGTCATGAGAAAGGTGAACGAGGAAGGAGAAAGGCAGAGGGGGGCGGTGGCGGAGGGATGGCGAGAAGGAGGGAAGAGGGGAGGGCTGGAAGCCTGATTAGTATTCTAAAGGAGCACTCCTGCCAGTAGAGCAAATTGATTACTGCACTTTACCTGTATCAGCCTCCACAGCTAAGGATGACAAGGTATGGGAGCATGATGTGTGTCTGCGTTCGCCTCCCATCCACAGCAGAATCGGTGTGTTAGCATTTGGCTTAGTGTTGAGTTTTTTTTTTTTTTGTTACTCTGTTGGGAACTTTTTACTACATTTACTGGATAGTTTGCTCCGTCCTCTCTGTCTCCTTCTTCATTACAGAGCAATAATAGACGGGTTGCAGTTGGGAGCTGGCCTTGTCTATGTCTCTCTGTCTGATTTAATAGTCAGTGGCTGACTGAGGGAAGACAGACTCATTTCCTGCAAGTCTTGGCCACCGTGCTTGTCTGCATCTAGGCTGACAGTTGCTGTGTTTCTCTTGGTTACAGTAAAGGCACCCTGACCAATTTCGAGGCAACAAAAGTTTAGCGAAATTCAATTTTCATTTGTTTTGCTCGTTCATGATTTTCCAACAACACACTGTTAATGAAACAAAACAGAAACAAAGATGGGTTCAATGATGGTGTTCAGGCTCCTGAGCCCTGCTGGTTTTCACTCTAGCTAGTCAATCAGGGACTAATAACACCTGGGCTGCCAGGTGAAGGCAATTCATTGCAATTAACCTCTGCTTAGATAAAAACCCAGCAGTAGTTTGATCAATGGCAACCAGAATTGAGACCCACTGACTCAGATACAATACTTCTGTTCAAATGCCCCTCTGCTTTTATCATTGGGGTTTGAACCAAATTGTAAAGGAAGACAGTTTCGTCTTTACTTCCTCGGCCCTGAACAGGCCAATTTCACTGTGAAATTTAAAATTCAAAGTCAATTAGCCTGATCAGTTCAGCTTGTCAGTTGCACACACGGCATTGTCAATAGACCATGGCCGCTGCAAGGATTTTTATATTCCCTGCTTGTCTCCCGGGCCTGACCCAAATCATGAACCCTCCATTTACTGACAGAAAGTGACCGTTAAAAGTTGATTAAGCACAGTCTTAATCTAGTCCAACCTGTATTAAAAGGATCCAGTTTAAATGCAGAAGCAGGTTCATTATTTCAGCACGGCAATCACCAGCTGTGATACACAGAGATAAATATTCCCTCTGAACCAACCAAACAACATGAATCGGGCTGCCAAAAAATAGTTTATTCAACTAGTATTTTTCTTTTCTTTTTCGAATTCTCTGCCCAGTTTACCATGGCTAGTGTTGACTAGGGTTGGGTACCGAAACCTGGTTCCACTATGTTCCACCCGGTTCCACTATGTTCGGAGCAACATAGTGGAACCTCCGAAACGGACGTAAAAATATCACACTTTCTCTGTAGTCTACCATTAGCTAGCTACTGTAAAAGTAGGCTACTTTTAAAATGCCATATTTTCCCTCTGGGCTCACCAAATCGGACGTAAAAGCATATTACGGATACCACATCTATAAAATAGCCTTTCTTTGATGTCATTTTTCAGTTTTTCAAGAATCGGTTTAGGAATCGGAATCGTTTTCAAAGTACCGGTTCGGCATCGGAATCGTAAAAATCCAAACCATACCCAACCCTAGTGTTGACTATCCAGGGAGGTGGTTATGTAAGGACAGAGGATAAACCTGATATATGTCTAAGGTCATATTTTATAAATCTTTGAGTTCCTGACCAAGGCAGCTCGTCCACAAATACTGGACAGACGAAGAGCAGCTCAGACAGGGCCTCACATCTTTCCTAGGGTAGTGCTGTAGTAAATAATATGCTGTATTTAGTAGGTAGTGCAGACCCCTGTGTGTGTTAGCTTTTAAGACTTACTTGTGAGGGGGAGGCTTAAGTGTAAGGAGGAGGTCAAGCTAAATAAAGTGGGTCCTGCCCTAATGTCTATACGATATGGATTTATCTCTGCTTCAATTGGTGATCTTGGCACACATTAAAAAAGAGACTTTTACCACATAAAGAGGGAGTTTGTTGAAAATCTCACACCTTAACTTCCCGCTGTATTTAATCCTTGAAGAAAACTGTATTCTATCTGTGTATTTGCATACATTCTTACACTCTTTTTTTTTTTAACCATTTTTTTCATATCTAACTCCCAAGCCTGGAAAAATGTATGATATAAAGATAACAGTCCTTTATATTGGCAGTATTTTTTTGGAAGTCCCGCTTTAGAACTCTTAACAGTAATCATGAGGTCAGTTATCCCATTGTCTTGTAGAGATGGAAATGGCCAAGGACCTTCTTATTGTTGTGAAATGTTTGTTTAAAGCACTTGAATAGGAAATGCATGTTGTTTAGTTTGTTCTAAAGGAAATGGTAAATTATAGTGTGATTAAAACTAACAATTTACATTGTTTACAGTACTTGATGGATACAGCTGATATGCGAAAAGGTACACAACCTTATTTAACAGTGATATAGTTTTACTGCGAACCGTCACAGGAAGTGCTTTTATTTTGAAGTAACCTACACGGAAGTTGTCTGTTGTGTACTCTTGAGATAGAGTCGTGAGATGCTAGGTGCAGAACGTGTCCGTAGTCGCAGCATATTGAACAGTAAATGTTCACAGTAAATGGTAAATGGTCGTCATTCAAAGCCACTTACATCACGCTAGATTCTTGTGGTGTGGGTTTTAAATTAAGCTTATCAACTGTCTAATATTAGGATTCTATATTAGTGTTTTTGGAATGTACAGTTACTCTTTAAATACTGGACTATATACAGTAGTCAGCAGTAGAGCTGACTCATACTCTGTTTGATAAGCAGTAAAAACAAAACAGAGGTAGCGTGTCTTAGAGGGTTTATGGCAGTGGTAAAGCTTTATGCTTCTGTTTGCAGTAATGTAACAGGTTCTCTCCCAAGTTTTTTTTTTACCTGGCAATAACTCTGATGAGGTTTAGTTGGGTTTACGAACTGCTTTAGTGTTGGCTTAAACCGAAATCCAAAGTAGTGTCACCTTTGTGTAACATTGGCCACCGCTTTATTGTTCATCATCCGTCAGCCTTGTTGCCATTATTATCCCATTGCCCGTGTGTATGACACAGGTGGTGAGTGTTATTATCAGCATATATAAAATAATAATAATAAATAATAACTAAATGTATAACTAAATGTATCTTATTTTGTCCCCATGGAACATTTAAAGTTGTCTAGGACTAGGGTTGCAAAATACTGGGAGTATTTGAGGTGGGAATGAACAGGAATTTATGGGAAATAGCGGGATTAAAATGGAAATATATAGGGATCATTTGCTCAGGTTGTACTTACCATATCATAAGCAGACATAATTCAACAACTTGCCAAATAGATCCTTTACTTTGTCAAATACAATGGGGAAAGATACTTTGAAAATTTGAGCCATCAATGTGCGCGGAGTGCAAACATAGGGTTTAAAGTGAACAACTACTTTTATAAATAAATGTTTTACAATAAAGAATTAATGGAAATATCATTCAAGCTACATCCCACATGGTAACAGCTAGCTAGCAAAAACTAGCCGGTATAAACTGTGTGCTTTGCTTTAAGCTGTTACCTGCTGGTTAACTGAAATAGCATACGAATATACATGTATAGGCTAATATAACATGGCTACATGAAAGCAGACAATAGTGTGGGCTGTGCATGTAGTTTACTACTATTTCAAATGAGCATACTTTTAACCAAAACATGCCATATGACAACATTCATATGTGAAAACATTCCCAAGCTTCATTTAACTTCCCTTGAAACTTTCCGAAAATTTACCAGAAGTCTTCCGACCCTTTTTAAAAAAAAAAACTCTTTAAAAAAATAAAAATTG
This sequence comes from Gymnocephalus cernua, assembly GCA_023631565.1. NCBI lineage: Eukaryota > Metazoa > Chordata > Actinopteri > Perciformes > Percidae > Gymnocephalus > Gymnocephalus cernua. The sequence continues at coordinate 23,065,738 of CM042439.1, forward strand.
GTTTTGGGAATATGTGTTTATGACAATGCAGCAGCAAACCTCTTTGCCCACAGAGCAGTGATGGAAGGTATTCCATTATAATAACCTCTGGGTTATCTGCGCTTAATAACTGGTTGAAAACTAACTGGTCTGTCCAGTGTTTTAGCTTGAAAAGGAATCCTATGAGGCTTGTAACACTAACTGGAATAGCTGAGGTTGCCTGTCTAGAGCTGATACTTGGGTCTTCTCCAGGTTGTGTAACAACAGGGAGCAGGGTGGTACAAGGTCCTTTGGGGTGGCAGGATGGCAAGCATATTGTTGCTTGTTTCATCCGTTATCAAAAGCCTTGCATTGTGGGGAAGTATGGTCAGCAGCAGATACTCATTGTGTTTCCTAACACTGTTGCTCTTATGGAGCATATACATAATCCTCCAAGAGTTAGAGTTTAAGGTCATTCATTTGCAGTTTACTTTATCTCTGTCACTTATATTTTTGGGGGGTAGTTGGATAATAAGGTAGATTACCAATTCCGCTTACATATGGGCAGTGACTAGTCTGGCTATCACCAGACCAAGCTCAGTCTTTTTGAACATTAGTCTGGGGAGTCTGCTCTGTATTTTACTACTACTGCACAAGAGGCGTGGGTTCAAATGACTAATGACAACGGGCATAGTTTAAATGACTCTGTGTGCAATTGGATAGTCCTTCAACCAATCAGACCAACGATCCGGGTGACGTAGCAGCGACAGCGGCATCAACCGGTTGCTGCGCTTCGGTGGTCGGCTTGTTGAATGTAAACAAGAAGCTGCTTGGTCGCTTCTCTATCGTCATCATGTTAAACCCGCCAGGTGGATAAGCCAGTTTGTGATTGGTCCCTGCAAAATTGTAACGGAAGCAGGAGAGATAAACGTACAGGTTTCCAGCCTGAGCTGCAGGGCAAAATCAAATCGCCTCACTGGATTGCCAACTTGTATTTAAAGGTGTGTTTGGTTATTAACCCGGATGCCAAATGAAATTGTGAGACTGTTGTTGTTGTTGGTTGCACCTGCTATTGGTCTGTGAGCACTGGGTCGGCCATCAGAGCCAGGTGTAGGACTAATCTTAATGAAGTCTCCCGTTCATTGGCATGTTGTCGGCTCTGCCCTGCCAACTGGATTGGTGCTGCTTGAGAGATCTTCTTGGAAAAGGTTACACACAGTTGTCATACTCTACAGTTTACAGTTTAGTGGGCTAATTGTATGTGTGTAATTCATTTTAAAAAAGTCCTTTTTAAATGTGTAACATTGGATAGGACCGCATTCTTACTTTACTAGTAAAATACAAATAGGATATTTAATGATTCTAATGGAATGTCCCTTCACAACCCATTGTACCCTGTAATATCACTCCCCAACCTCACTCAGAGCAAGCATTAGGATGATTTAAAAAATAGAAAGTAGGTCAATGGGAGCATTATGAAAGGCAAAATGGTAGCAGAGATATGTCCTTTTCTTTTCTGTCATTTAGACCTCTGTCACACACCATATTACTCCAAACCATCCCAAATTACTTAGTTAAAAGCAGTTCTCTTTTAACCCAATAAAGGCAGACAGCTTGCTGACTCAATGCAATATAGCCTTCTCAGGCCTGATGCCAAGGATATTATGGAAATGATTCATTTAAGGCCAATGTTGTTTAGCTGGTTTTATCCAGCTTTCAGGGCAGCCTGACAGTGGGACATTTGATCTCAATTGCAAAGTGGCCCATTTCCCTCAGACATCGCCACTGCAGTCTGTTTCAAGAGCCTAGCTCTGCCTTTTGGCGTGCCGGCCATGGGGCAATCATCTGTTCCTATTTCCAGCACTAGTGTTTACAAATGGAAAATGAGAGAGGGAAATGAGCACCATTTTGGACAGACGATATAAGCAGAAGATTACCTCGGAGCCCAATAGAAATGAACGAGGTATAGATTGATGGCGGCCACGGCTCATTAAGAAAGAATGTGTGTGTGTGTGTTTTAATTGATGCACTAATTCTCAGCCACTCAGGAAATGGCCCTTGGGTGGGTCTTCCAAATGGCACACAAATATTTACTAGGGACACAAACATTTTTGTAAGCACATCCATGCACGCCTGGACATGCAAGGTGAGGAAGACTGTCCATGTCTCCCATACAGTGCAGTGATATTATCATTGCACTGGCTACTTTGCCTGGGTCTTCTGCCAGTCAGCTGGGCTCTGACCCGCTTAGATGACTCATCATTGTGCATGAATTCCTACCTATCTCTCTTTCTTTCTCTCTCTCTCTCTCTCTCTCTCTCAACCCCAAGAACTCTTTGTACTGATGAGTACAGATGAAGTTAAAATCCTCCCCCGCACTCCTCATCCAAGGCCAGATGCAGGGCAACAACTTCAGCACTCCGGCCCTATTTCCTCCATGTCTGAAATGTTAGCATTCAGTCATCACACGCTCTTCCTCACATTCAAGTGCTCTGAGTAGGATGATTTTTTTCCCCAATGGATCGCTTGTGCTACTTAACACAAGAGGTCTAACTTTTTCCGGCATTCATGTGTGACATTTCCGTTATGTGGGGTACATGCACGTGGTTTCTGTGTGTGCACACGGAGGCATGTGTGCTATGCATGACTTGTTTGGTCAGTGCATCCTTAGAAGTGGGTCAGAGTGCCCCAGTTCTCATTGTGTGGGCGTACATGTGTCTGCATATTGCATTTCATTGTTATTTTGTCCTGATTGACTTCTCTGCAAAAAAACATTTTCTGGCCCTAGCTCTCCTGCTGTTCGGGAGCATGTTACTCTCTTGTTCACCTCTCTCAAGGTGAGCAAGAGCTTTTAATTCAACTTTGCTCTCGTGCACTCGTTCACTTGTGGAAGTGAACAACCGCGTTTGGTCAGGTAGCTTATGTTTTGTCTTATTTAATCATGTCAGGCCATATTGAATTTACAAATAGCGGTCACGCCGCATGTGTAAGTGAGCTACCCCCGTTGAGTATGTGCAGCAGAGCTGGGCTGCAGATTACATGATATAATAGTGTTTAGGCATCGGCTCTCCTTTTTAAATTCCTTTAACCTTGACTCCCCTTAAATGCAGAGGAGAACACATCTGCCAGGCTGGTGTCAGACATCAGTAATACACACGGCTTGGGCAGCATTGTCACTTTTTATTAACGCCCAGAGCTTCGCATGGACACCAGCTGTTGCATCAAGTGGAAAAAGCCTTGGCGGAATGACTGACCTTGACTTTAACGGCCGCTCCTTTGGCTCTTCCCCTTTTTAATTATTTTGTTTGGTCTCATACATTTTAAATGGCTTAAATGGATTACCATTCCAGACAATGGAGGTCATTCAGGAAGTCACTTTTCTAAGATAAAAAAGGTTGTATTAATAGCAAATGTGTTCATCATGCCTGTGTCAGGCTACATCCACACGCCTGCGTTTTCATTTTTTTATTTTTTATTTTTTTTAAAGATTATTTTTTGGGGGCATTTTAGGTCTTTATTTCCGACAGGGCTTAGACTTGAAAGGGGAGAGAGAGGGGGGATGACATGCAGCAAAGGGCCGCAGGTACGAGTCGAACCCACCGCTGCTGTGTTGAGGACTAACCCTCTTTATATGGGCGCGCGCTCTACCAGGTGAGCTAACCAGGCGCCCAGGCTTTCATTTTTAAGCGGCGTTTTGAGACAAAAACGATCTCCGTGCACACAAGAGTTTTAGCTCCAGTAGCAGTAACTAACCTCCGTCCATATTAACACGTCTGACCATGCATATCACGTGACCATTCACATACACTGGGCATGCATGTGTCGGTGTAAACAGGAAGCAGATTGCCTGACGTTACTCTGCGGTTGAAAGTCATTGATGTATAAGTTGAAAAGGGTTAGAAAAAACTTTGGGGAAAGAACAACAGTGGTGAAAAGTAAGAGCAGGGATTTATTAGCTTGGACCAACGGCGAGGTTAAACTGTTACTGAAAGGTGTGTAACAGATAAGACTGACTGATGTGCGTAGTCGTTTCCAAAGTTCTCCGTTTGGGCCCGTCCAGACTACAGCACATCTCCGGAGATTTCAAACCAAAACGGGGGCAGCAGTGTTTCCAGATGTTTCCATTTCAGGGGCTCGGAACCGCCGGAGTAGCGTGGACGAGAGACGTAAACGAAGCAAAACATATTCCTTTTTTAAACTAAAATGTAGTAGTGTGGATGTAGTCTCAGTGGGTGGTAAGGGATGTAATCAGTGGAGGGAATGAAGGTCACTTATTAAGATCTAATCCATGACATCTGCATCGGAATTTATTTTTCTTCTTTCTGGTAAATCTATGTAAGTTACGCAGTGGCTGAGAGTGCAGTGGCCTCTCCTGTTCCTGGTGTCTCTTTAAGTAAGAGCGAAGCAGAGAGAGAAATAGATGAAGAGCCGGCCAGCCAGGGGTGATGATGAAGCTTTCACCCCTCCCCATCACTTGCCCTCCCTCTCACATGTATGTGGCGGGGGCCGACTGTAGGGGTAAAAATCACTTTAGAATGGTGCCTGCTCTGTCATTGGCTGACATTGTCAAGGATAATGGATAATCGCCACAGAAAGCGTAGAGCAGCTCATTGGTGCTGTGGTGTCCCACGGGGGGGTGGATGTCAGGCTTTTTGGGTGCCACCACCAATGAGATGACATGTTAACAGATGTGTAAAGTCATTTTCAATGTATACACCAGGGGAGATAATGTAATAGTAATGCACACATCACACATTCTGAGAGAGGAAAGGAGGAGGGCTGCATGCTTTAGGGGCTCAGTACAGAGGACAGCTTTCCCTATATTAAGGTCATTTATTTGTTAACCGAGCTCTGTCACTGAGGAGGACATATTTTTTCTTGCCCTTGCTGTAGCTGGGCTTTTTTGACACCGGCTTTGTCATTACGTGTCTCTCAAGAGCCCGAAGGTGCCCACTTTGTTTAAAGAGCTATTTGTACTTTATGTGAGATAGCGAATGCAGTTCGCTCTGTTGTGTATAAACGTACATAGTGCTGTGTCATCGTGTCCCTGTGCTGGCTTGTCTGCTCTGTGTTGAAGTTTCTTTGGGCAAAAACATAGACAAGGTCAACTGTAATTCCAAAGGTCCACTGCCGGCAGCAGAGAGATTAACAGAATTCCCCATGTTGAAACCTGTGTCAGTGTTTCTTTTCCATTTCCATTTTCCATTTTGGTTACTTTGCCCAGCTCCGTTGGAAGGTAAACGTGTACGTGTTTACTGTGCTGATCACACAAGGTGTTACAGGGCATTCTATTCTAATTGCGCTAAGCTCACTGGCGGGAAAATAGCCCTAATCCTGAGCATCTAAGATTAGCATGACAGCAGACGTCAGATGGCCCAGTATGACCAGGTTGGCTTTTGTTGTTGTCAGATTTAGGTCATCAGCTTAAAAATGGCCTTGAACTGTAATTGACGCTGATAGGCCAATCTCAATAAAACGATTATATTCTATACAATGCCTCACCATTTTAAAAGTCCCAACCTGATTGTTTTCCTACGGCTGCTGCGGATTGAATTGCGCACTAATCAACTTCAATCCAGTTTCTAATCCCAGCTCATTTTCAAGGTGGCATTAAACGTGCCACCTCGTTGCCCTTAACTGTCATGACAACCTGTGGACCTTGGCCACGGCAATGGATTTGAGCCTGATTAGAAGCCTGCTGCCTTGTTGTTTTTGGCTCTTGCTGCTGCTCTCTGTGAAGTATTTAGGCTAGTAGGCGGCGTGGGTTGCCATGGCCTCTTCGTCATAATCAAGGGCGGCTGTCCTGCCGTGTGACCTGCAATGTCGGTCCACTCAGCGGACACCAAAGGTGAGGAAGGCATCGGGAAAGGACACGGGCAGCAGCTGAGGCGAGGTGGAGGCTCTGTATTAATTAACCTTTATGGGATGCGGCCAGGACTGTCGGAGGTGTCCTGTATCCACGGAAACCACTCTGACAGGGTTCAGAGCAGAGGTCTCCCAGGGCAGCGCCGCTGACACTGTCATGGCAACTGGCACTGTGCTCACCCCAGTGTCACCGACTCTGCCCTCCTGACAGTGGTCTGGTGTGACAGGCGCACCTGATCCTTAAGCCACCCCTACCCCTCAACACACACACACACACACACACACACACAAACTTGACAGTCGAATACAGCTTGTCTGTTAGCTATATCCTTGCTGTGACTGTACTGTACCCGTAAACACATCACACATCACAATGAATCAGTTTGTGTTTTTCTCTTGTCTCTAAACGAGCTGCAAAGATTAATCAAATAATGGATTAGTTGTCAACTATTAAATTATTCTCCAACTATTTTGATTATCGATTAATCGGTTTGAGTCATTTTATATGAAACGATCTGATCCAAGCTTCTTAAATGTGAGTAATTTCTAGTGTCTTCTCTCCTCTGTGACAGTCAACTGAACATCTTTGAGTTGTGGACAAATATAGACATTTGATGGAGTCATCTTGGGCTTTGGGAAACACTGATCGGCATTTTTCACCACAGTTTGACATTATAAAGACCAAACAAATCGATTATGAAAATAATCGACAGATTAACAGTGAGACAGTGACAATGAAAATAATCGTTAGTTGCAGCCCTAGTCGCTGATTTAAAAACAATTCAGGTTTAAAAGAGCTAAGCTTTTTGAAGGTTTACACTGGCCAAGTGTTAATAAACACAATGCAGTGGTGAGACTGGGTAGCCAACCAGACCTGTTTTCACTTCATCTGTGTAAGAGTATGCATGCACATGTATGTATGTCTTCATGCTTGTGTCTAGGCATGAATGCTTAAATGCTTACTTGTGTGCATGTGGGTGAGTGAGTGGGTGGGTGGCTCCTGCTTTGTGTAGACCGAGGGTTGCGTCGTGTGAGATGCTGCTCAAGTGCATAAGGAGCGGGGGGGGGGGGGGGGGGGGATAATCCACTGAAATGACAAGCTGCATAAGAAATTATTCACAGCTCTCACAAGGCCCTTCACTTTTGAAAGACATCGCTGCGAGGGGCTTACAGCTCAAGACCTGAATGTTTTCAAGGTAGTAGGCTTGAATTTTCAATTTGGATCCAATCAGGCCTAATCTACATTTGTCGTCTGTTCGGTGGCTGTGAGGGGAGAGTGCAGAGAGGAGAAGGAGCCGTGTGCAGTCAGTCTGAAATGTTGCTAAGTAACAGAGATGGCAGACAAGGTGGTGAAATGAATGTGATATAGTGCTGTGCAAATCCCTGCTTCTCACACAGTTTCTCCTTTTTCTCCTCTTTTTCTCCACCCAACCATCTCTCCCTGCCTCCCTCCCTCCCCCTCTTTTCTCTCTCACTCCCATAGGTCCCCAATGTGAGATCTGCAAAGCTGAGAAGGCGCCACTGACAGAACCACAGCCAGGCCGTAGGACAGACATCCCAAACATCCACAGCCACGGAATGTGTCAACATCTTTGTTGTGAAATCCCGCTGACTCCTCGCTTGCTACTCACATAAGCCTGGAGCTGGGCCTTCTGGGATCCTACAGTCTTTAAAGGCATACAACAATGCCTGGGAGGCCCACCTGCCCCAGATTGCCTCCAACCATGGTTGCAGTTTCACCACAGTGCTGACTGCCCACTACAGAAGGGGATCATATCTGGTCAGTGCATCCTTCGGCCCCCTGCCGACTCACTGCCTTCTTTTTGGTATTTAGGAAGTGCATGCCACTGTCAACCAGATGACGTAGTGGACATTTGTTTACCAGTAGCAGTGCTGAACCATACGAGGGGATCCTAGTATTGAACATGACTCATGGGGAGGAGCCTGGCCCTGAGACACACAAGGATTCAGCTGTTCTAACTTATCTGGAAGGTTTACTGATGCATCCAGTGGTAGCCGGGCCTGGGGCCACGGCAAGCGGGAGGTCTGAGGCTGCCCACAGCAACCAGGAGCAGGCTGACAAGGTGTGCGGGCCTTTCCAACTGCCCAACCATGGCCCCACAGCTCCCAAGGGTGGAACCAACGGGCCCACACTAGGTTCTTCGCAGCACCTGAAGAAGGCCCGCCTACTGCGCTCTGGAGCCTGGAATGATCCAGGGAACCAGCGGATGAGTTCACCCCCAGTGGAGCTGAATGGCCAAGGGGGAGGCCTGCAAAATGGAGCACTAGAGGGATCTCCTCACGCTGGGGAGAGTACTCTGTTGGCTTCCCTGCTTCAGTCATTCAGCTCACGGCTTCAGAGTGTGGCAATGTCTCAGCACTCTAATAAACCCCCCAGTGAGTGTTCCTCTCCCTCCAAGGCACCACCTGCGGACAAAGAGCCACTTCCTGTGTACGGGACAGCCTCAAGCCGTTTGAAGGGCCTAATGAGGAAGAGCAAGCTTCAAAATCACAGCAACACACCTTACAGTCGCCGGGGACACAGTCAGGACAGACCCCCAGAATCACCCCGGTCAGCACACAGTGCCACGCCTCCCGCTGCCCCTGCTACAGCTGAATCAGTGTCCTGTGCGGAGCGTCTGAAGGCAGTGGCCAACATGGTGAAAATCCGTTCTAGTCCAGCACCTTCACCCAAGCCCAGTGTGGCCTGCAGTCAACTGGCCCTGCTGCTGTCCAGTGAAGCCCATCTCCAGCAGTACTCCAGAGAGCATGCACTCAAAGCCCAGCTCTCCGGGAGATCTGCCAGCGAGAGACTAGCTGCCATGGCAAACCAGCAGCACGGTCCGGACAAAAGGCCAACTAGTGCAGGAGGGAATCTGCCTGGAGCCCCAGACACACTAAGCTCCTTAACAACCCAAAATGGAATGACAACAACAACCACAGTAACAACACTCCCTCGAACGGCCCTGTCCAGTCCACAGAGCCCCTCTCTGCTGCGTGGCCACAGCCAAAGCTCCCCACCCACTCCCCCACATGTTCCAAACCCCACTCACAGCCAAGCCCCTAGGGAGAAGCGAGGCGTTGACTCGCGTCCAACCCGTCCCCCCCAGACATGCAGTAGCTTGCTGCTGCTGCTGCTCAACAACCACAACAACCAGAAGCAGTTGACCAAGAATGGGCACCTGGAGGACAGCTGTGGCATTCTGCCGCCAAGCGGCTCTTCTTCAGTCACATCGGACAGCGAGTGCTCCATCCAGGAGAGGAGTCTGGCCAAGGACAGCAGTGATGCCGAGAGTTCCTACTGGAGTTGCTCTCCCATTGACCTCTCCATGAGAAGCCGGGCCAGTACACAAGACACAGGGCCCAAAACTTCCAACCCCTCTTCCTCCTTCTCCTCTTTCTCCTCTTCTACCTCTACCCTGTCTTCTTCCACCACCGTGTTTTCCTCCACCCCAGTTGCGTTCTCTCCTCAAGCTTCTGCTCAAACCTCCACCACCGCCTTTTCACCAAGCTCTACTGTTGTCTCCTCTGTTTCCACTGCTATTTCTACTTCTTCCTCCTCCTCCATCTCTACCTCCTCCCTGGACAAACTAACAGAATCTTTAATAAAAAAGTGGAAGCCAGAGCCATCAGGATCAAATGTGTGCAAGAACAAGGAGCCTGAAGTGAGCCCCGACCGAAAATCCCACTCTAAGGTCACACTTATGCAGCTTCTTCTTGAGCGCAGAAATAATGAGATGGTTAATAAAAGCATATCTAACCAGGATTTGCCACTTGATATAACTATGGCCACCATGTCTCGAGACCAACCAAAGGGACTCGTGCCCTGGGAGGAGACCAGGACAGAAAGCCCCATAGATAGACCTGTAGCCCCAGCCCAGCCCCTCTACTCACTTAGTCGTGACCCCAGTGGTGCGCTATCCCCGTACTCCTACTCCTCCCCCCATGTCCAGTCCAGCCCATTGGATTTGTGTAAGTCTAAATCCTTCCCTGCTGAGAAGGCTTCAGAGCCGGCCTTCAGTGCCAGTAAACTGTTACAAAATCTGGCTCAGTGTGGCACAGCTTCTTCCTCCCCACCCATCCCATCCAGCAAAGGGCTGGGTCAGGAGCTTGATGCCAGTAGGCCCCTTGCCCTATTGGAAAGGCTCAATGCTCCAATCCACAGGACCACCACCACCACTCCGCTCTCTGACAGACCCTCCGGCAGTGGCACACCTTTCAGTCAGAAGGAAGCTTCTCCTTCATCACAGATTGAGAACCTTCTGGAGAGGCGCACCGTGCTGCAGCTCCTTCTAGGAACAGGCTCGGCTACTGCTACAGTCAGCCGCAAAGATAGGCCCGTGGCAGGAGGAGTGTGGAGGTTGCAGGGGGGTGCTATGACAAGAGCCCCGGCGCCTCCAGCGTCTGTGACAGCTCCAATGGGCCCCCATTGGACGTAAAGGTCAAAACTGAGCTCACGGAGGAGGTGGGTCAGTCCTCGGCCATGTCTGAGGACTCGAGTGGCAGAAAAAGACATAGTGGCTATGAGAAGAATAGCCCACTCTCAGATTCTCAGCAGGACTTAAAAACAGAACCACGGCCTGCGGAGGTCATAGCAAAATATGGCCTCCTCAGCCAGCTGCTTAAACAACAGACTGCTACCTACTATACCAGTTCTGCTATGCAGGCTGAGTCCCAGCCCAGACAGGTTAAAGAGGAACAGAGGGAGTATCCAAGCCCCAGTCCTAAGAAGAGACGCCTCTGCTCTGATCGGACTGACAGTTTGCATAATACCAGCTCTCCAAGAGCAGTGGACAGTGGCGACATGAACATTTTTGCATCTTCTGCTGTTCAGGAAGAGCCTGAACGGCCGAGGAATGTGAAGGAAGAGGAGGCTCCGCCAAGGAGCCCACCAAGTGAAACCCTCACTAGAGAGAGTCGGGGCTTCAATGTGCTCAAGCAGCTGCTGCTCTCTGACAACTGCCTGAAGGAGCTGTCCCAGCAACCCCGGGGGACGCCCAGTCCTTCTGTCCTGCAGGCCAATGGCAAGGCCAACGGCAGCGTTCTCAGTCAGCCTGCCCATAATCACAGCTTCCTCCACCTGCCCGGCTGGCAACCCCATGGTTCCCTAAACTCAGGGCTTCCGAGTAATCTCAGACCACTGCCCACCCCCCCTGCAGGTGACAGCCCTATCCGCAGCCCCTGGAGTCGCCACCCAGCTCCGTGGCCAGTCACGCAAAAACGGGACCCCCCTACTCTGGTCAAACAGGAGCCCGAGAGCCCTGTGAGGTGGAGTAGTCAGGAGAATGAGGAGGAGGAGGGCTGTGACTCAAACCTGGACTCTCCACGGCTCTCGCGCTCCAACCCCATCCTGTATTACATGTTGCAGAAGGGCAGCATTCAGCTGAGAAAGGAGGTGCGGGAGCAGGCAGAGGGAACCCAGTCTGTGGTCAGAGTTAAAGAAGAGCCAATCAGTGACATGCATGCTTATGAACGCAGCCTGAGCTCCATACCGCAATCACCGAAAAACAATGACAAGCACAGCCATGAGAGCCAGGGGCTGAGCCATTCGTATGAGTAGAAGTTGTATCAACTACGGAAAAATACAAAGTGGAATCAAATTCATTGACTCCCCCCCCCCCCCCCCCCCCCTTTTTTTTTCTTTTTTTTTTTTAATGACTTGCCAAATTGGTTTGATGGGACAAATAACAAACAATGCAACATTTGTTTTATTATTATTGTGGAATAGAGCAAGTTCATATTTAAATTCATACTTGCATTGGTTTATCAATTTTAAGTAGTGAGGTCATGGAATGGTACAAAAAAGATTGATTCAACCAAAACTACACAACTGTCACAAATGTAACCTTTCCCATGCACTACACATTTAATTTAGTTAACTATGAAGTCCTCCTTCACAATTTGGTCTCACTTATTATTTGTATCTGAATTGTACACATATCACTATTCCATGTCCCCTTTGTTGCCTGCCATAAAACATTTAGAAAGAACATTTCAGGCAACATTTATTATTGATGACTCCAAAAATGTTAGCGCTCAGTTCAGTGGACATTTATTTATTTTCTCCATCAGAACATTTTCAGATAGACAGTCCCATCAATTTTAAATAAGATTCAAGAAAAAAAAGTCATTCTAGGGCAGACACGGCGGTCTATTATAACAATGTACATGATAAATGTATTCAAAGGAGGACCTGAAAAAAAACTATATTCGCACTGCAATAGCTTCAGTGGGGATCCTACCATGATGAATGCTTTGTCTTGCTTTTCCTCAAGATTCAGAGAGTGGGATAACTACCAATGGAGGGAGAATATATCAATGGAGGTTTGAATAGTCACAAGTCATTGAGTTATGCTTTTATTTGGATTGAACTTTTAAAGGCAATATTCGACAGTGCAAATTCAGGGTGATGTGTTTTGCGGATTGTGCCGTTTTGAGCAGATGGGTCAACAGAGGGTGCGTACAGTTGAGCAACTGCATGTAAACAGGTTTCTAGAGCAACAGTTAACAGGGCTGCAGTGTCTGAGAAACTTATCTCACCATCCTGGGTAAACTCGCACCACTTTTCTTCATGCACACAAAAACTTCAAAAGTGTGAAGCACATGGCTTTTTTTGTTTTGTTTTTCATTTCATATAAAGGAGCGCCTTGAGTTTGCACTACCGAAGCTGAGTCCTTGGTGTCCTTTTCAGGATAATTTAATGGCATGTAATTAAAAATAAAAAAATTAAAAAAATGTCAGTGTTATCTGTTGAGAATTTGACAGTTTGTGATTCTTATTTTTATTTTTTCTTTCATAATTTCTTAACTGTTGTGGTTTATGGACATCTTTCATTTTTGTTGCAGTCTCTTAACTCATAAAATGTCAAAAGAATTGCATGATAATTTAAGAGAAGACCACAGGTACATCTTTGTTTTCAAAGCAGCTGGAGATGTGTACCTGCCCCCCCCCCCCCCCCCCCCCCCCCCCAATAATCACCAAGACATGTTGGTGTCTTGAGGGATATCTGGTATCTAGCTCCTTTTTTAATTTTGATTGTACGGTATTCTCTTCAGTTGATGTCACACACTGCTTTATCCATCTAGTCTTGTGATCTTTTTAATACATATACCTATGAAGTACGTCTCTTCGATTATTAATACATTTTCACAATGGTTAAATATATTTGTGTAAATAGTACTTTCAGTATGAAAGATGACTATTTTGTAATGTTTAAGAAAAGATATTACCCTAGTTTTTAATGCCCTGATATGTAAATATGAATTATATGCGTACAAGTGTACATACAACGGCAGAGGATGCTATGCCCATCTTTTTTGGTTGGTTTGTTCTTTGCATGTGTCTATGTGGTAAATGATAATCTATCCTGCGCTGTGTTGTGTAATAATGTCTGACTCTCCTCACTGCTGCCTGTTGCATGCAGACGCATGGGAACTACCTGTGTATCCCTACTGGTGATGGGGGAAAATGTCAAGTCTTAAAATAGGTCTTTTTTATCACAGAGAGAGAGAGAGGTTCGTTTAGAATATGAACAGTCCTTAAATAACCACAGACCGTCGAGCAAGTTGATTAAAAGATGTGTGAAAAATAAACGTGCATTGAATATTTTTGTGATTTTCTTTTCTGTTACTGGTTAACAAAGCTCTGTGAAAGAGCTCGGGGCTATAGTGGGTGGTGGGGGGGGGGATTGACGTACAATCATAGATCTGCATTGTGCATCTAAGAAATACATTTGTAGCAGCAAATATATAAAAAAAACAACAAAAAAGATGTTTCATTTTTTCATGTGAAGACCTGAAACATTTCATTTTTTTTATGTTTTCATTTTTGGTGTTCATTTGCACTGATATCTCAAAAATAAAGTACTAAAATGCATGACCTAGTATGAATGTGTTCCTCTTTTTCTAGTTTGCCATTCAGAAATGTTTTATTTTTTTTCTATGCATAACTTGGTGATGTGGACAAGTATATTAGATATTATAAGATGTCTGGGAAAGCTCTAGTCTTTCAAGGGCCATCGTAAAACATGTATATTTCTCTACACTGTTTTAAACAATACATGCGTTTAAGTGGTAACTTTTACAGTTAAATCAGGAGACACTTCTTTTTTAAGAGCGATCGAATACATATACTGAACAGGGTTTTTCCTGGCTCAGAATTGGCCTTTGGGGGGGGACTACGCATGGCAGTAAGCATGATCGGTCCGTGTACAGCAGACAAAAGAGTCTGTTACCTTATTTGACTAAAGTCTTTGCATTTTCCTGTTATTTCGGACAATTTGATTACAAATGTATATTAGGCTTGAGGAAATGAAACCCCAATTCACAAAACTGGTTCAGAAAAATAACATATTCCTATTTTTCAAATATCACCGGGAGAGTTCGGTACAGCTGGACGATAAAACTGACATCAGCTCTCACATTCAAGTTTAAGTTTCAAGAGCAATTTACCAAACAACTGTTGAACAAGCAGAACGCTTGTTCAACGGTTATTTGGCAAATTGCTCTTAAACACATTTAGAGAGGATTTTGAATTGCTATTTCTATTCTCAACTCTCACCATTTTGGTGCTGGTGATTTTCCTTTGGGGCTGGCTAAAACCTTTTGGGGAGGGGGATGCCAAAAAATCCTCTATGCAGGAAAAACCTGGATTGACATGGTCAGTCAGTCTAGACACTGGGGTGGTGGTGAAGAGATGAAGAGACGTTGCTGAACATCTGGATGGATGAGATGTGGAGCAGGGCTCCTGATGAGCACAGTGGAAGAAACCCTAGCCCAAAGTAAAGCAACCGATAGGGATATATTCTGGCACCGTACAACCCCAAATCAGAAAAAGTTGGGACAGTATGGAAAACACAAATAAAAAAAGAAAGTAGTGATTTCTAAATGTACTTTGACTTGTATTTCATTGCAGATAATACAACAGCACATAATTTAATGTGTTCCTCGTGATTTTTATTGGTTTTTTTTTCAAATAAACAAAATTCCTATTTTGGTTCTTGCAACACATTTCAAAAAAAGTTGGAACAGTAAAGCATTTACCACTTTGTAATGTTGCCATTCCTTTTCACAACACTTAAAAGACGTTTAGGGACTGAAGACACCAAGTGATGAAGTGTTTCAGGTGTAATTTTGTCCCATTCTTGCTGCAAACAAGTCTTAAGGTGGGCAACAGTACGGGGCCTTCGTTGCCACACATTCTCTATTCGTTCGTTCGTTTAACTTTATTGTCCCCCATGGGGCAATTTGGTTTACAGCAGCAGTTACATAAAACATACAGAACACATAATAATACAATATGTTTACTCAATCATTTAAAAAACTAATTGCTCTTGGGATCATAGACTTTTTAAATCTGTTAGTCTTACACCGTGGAACATTATAGCGGCGCCCAGAATTGAGCATTAAAAACTCTTGACACAAGGGGTGGGAAGGATCAGCGATAATAGCCTTAGCCTTCTTCACACATCTAACCTTGTACACCTCACTGAGGTCGTTTAAGGCAGTTCCAGCTATTTTCCTACACACTTTGACTACAGCAGTCAGGCTATTCTTTTGCTTCTCCAAGAGGGAACCATACCAACAAATAAATGAAAAAGTAAGAATTGATTCAATAAAACAAGAGTAGAACATTTTCATAAAAACAGTATCCAAGTTAAAATTTCTAAGTTTACGGAAAAAATACATACGTTGATGAGCCTTTTTGCAAACTGCATCTACCATCTTGGAGACAGGTCGGGACTGCAGGCAGGCCAGTCAAGTACCCGTATCCTCTTCCTCCGCAGCCAGGACTTTGTAATGTGTGCAGAATGTGGTTTTGCATTATCTTGTTGAAATATGCATGGATGTCCCTGGAAAAGATGTCTTCTTGAAGGCAGCATATTGTGCTCCAAAATCTCTATGTACTTTTCAGCATTAATGATGCCATCACAGAAGTGCAAGTTACCTTTGCCAAGGGCACTGACACAACCCCATACCATGACAGACCCTGGCTTTTGGACTTGTTGCTGGTAACAGTCTGGATGATCCTTTTCTTCTTTGGTCTGGAGCACACAGCGTCCATTTCTCCCAAAAAATACCTGAAATACTGATTCATCTGACCACAGTACACGTTTCCACTGTGTGATGGTCCATCCCAGATGCCTCCGAGCCCAGAGAAGTCGACGGCGCTTCTGGACACTGTTAACATAGGGCTTCCTTTTGGCACAGTACAGTTTTAACTGGCATTTGTGGATGTAACTATGTATTGTGGTACTTGACAAAGGTTTGCCAATGTAGTCCTGAGCCCATGTGGTGATATCGCTTATAGATGAATGACGATTCTTGATGCAGTGCCGCCTGAGGGCTCGGAGATCACGGTTGTTCAGCTTAGGCTTGCGCCCTTGTCCTTTACGCACTGAAATTCCTCCACATTCCTTGAATCTTTTAATTATGTTATGCACTGTTGAAGGTGAAATAAGCAGATGTCTTCCTTTGAGGAACATTGTTTTTAAACATTTCAATAATTTGCTCACGTATTTGTTGGCAAACTAGCGATCCTCGGCCCATCTTTGCTCCTAAAGGACTAGACCTTTCTTGGATGCTGCTTTTGTACCAAATCATAATTACAATCACCTGTTGACATCACCTGTTTCAAATCACATCATTATTTAACAAATTTACCTGATTACTAGCCCTAAATTGCTCCTGTCCCAACCTTTTTTGGAATGTGTCTGAATAACAGGAAAGGATGTATATTTACAAATGAAATTAAGTTGACCAGACAAAACATGAAATATTTTGTGTTCACATTGTCTACAATGAAATACAAGTCAAAGTACATTTAGAAATCACTACTTTCTTTTTCTCTGTCCCAACTTTTTCTGATTTGGGGTTGTACATCCTAATATCTGCCCTGCCTCACAATAAAGAATAGTATTATTTGAAAAGGACATCAAAGCCAAACGGCACTTTGTGAAATCAAAGAGTCTTAAAGCAGAGTGAGAGGATGTCCTGTATTTGCGTTCAAACCTGTGCTTCTGAGTTGGCTGCTGTTTGCTACAGTGCTGAGTCTTAACAAAGACAGGAAAGACACTGAGAGGAGGGAGCACACACGGAGGTCACCAGATGTACACTGAATGCCCCACGGATGTGCCTTAGAAAATGGAACATCTTTTATTTAGAACCCCAAATAAGACCTCATTGCGCAGTCAACTACAAAACCTCAATTCTTGTTGTGTGCGGTGGAGAAAGTTGTCCAATTTTGTGATCATTTCCTTGGCATGAGAAAAGCAGCCCGTAGCGTGAGACTTCCTAAAAGGTGAAGATGAGTTCAAGCTAAACTCCCCCCCCCCAATTGCACTGTGTGTTTGAATTTGGAGTCCAGTGAGCGAACAGACGGCTTTTTGTCTGCAGTGCACTTTTAAAATCGCGGCGCAGCTCCTCAGCCCTGACTTCCCCTTTTATTTAATAGTCCCCATGACTGACTGCACTCTCTTTAAACTCCAAGTAACCTTTCCCCTCGGTGAACTTCTCCATTTTCAAGATTGTTATCAAGGCTGAACCGCCAGTAACCCCTTGATTTTCTGCGATAGCTGAAGCGGCGGCAAACATGAAGTCGCAAGTTGAAGCTGAGGTCAAGGTGTAAAAACTTGACAATCGGCAGTTTGTCTGTAGCTTCTCTCTTTGATTTCCTGAACTCAGCATGAGGCCCAAAGGATATGAATGTTGCACACCAGGCCACCAATGACTCAACTATTGAGGCCAAGGACTCGGAAGTCCCACAACAGGCTTTTTCATAGTTATGAGGCCTCCAAAAACTATTTCCTGCCATTACAGATGCTCCTTCTCTCACAAACAACTTAATGGCTGCACCGGGCTTTATCTGCATGGGGAACACATGAGCTGTTTTAAACACCGACTGCTCTTGTGCATAGATTTGAGTGGAAATGAGATCCTTACTTAGATAGGTGCTTTGTTTATTCACATGGAGGCCACACAGAGCTAACACTTGTCACTAGTTGTCATGGTGATTGGTGTGATAAATATGCTCACAGATGTTCAATCACCCTCTCCTCATGCAAGTGTTTGAACTTTGAGCACGTGGTTTGACCTCCCATGTTATGTAAACACACACACACACACACACACACACACACACATACACACACATACACACACACACACACACACACACACACACACACACACATACACACACACACACACGCATGCACAAAATACTCTGTTACAAGTAAAAGTCCTGCATTTTAAAGGTTCTTAAGTAAAAGTATGTAAGTATCATCAGGAAAATGTACTTCAAGTATTAAAAGTAAAAGAACTCAATACAAAAAATCCTCCCATTTTAGAAAGTGTAAAGGATCCAAACAGTTGTGTGTTTAATGGTCTAATCATCTCAGCTAGACTTGTAGGCCGTTATATTGTTGGCTAGTTTCATTTCTAATAAAACTACATGTGCTATGTGTGCAAAAACCTTAATGTGTAACTAGTAACTAAAACTGTCAGATGAATGTAGTGGAGTAAAAAGTACAATATTTCTCTCTGAAATGTAGCCGAGTAGAAGTACAAAGGGGCATGAAAAGAAAAGACTCAAGTAAAGTACAAGAAGCTCAAATCTGTACTTCAGCACAGTGCTCAAGTAAATGTACTAGTGCAGTGCATGCATGAGAGCAAGCGCCTCAAGTCAGACAACAATAAAGAGGTTAGAGCAAACACCTGGGGAAACTCCCGCTCTAAGAAAAGGAGGTCATATTGGTTTATTTTGTCAACCTTCTACTGGTTCCCCCAGTGGGGCCTTTGCTTTTGAAGATGTACCTCTTTGTGAAGTCTGTTCCTTAACCCCCCCCCAGGGTCGCAACCTTTATGCCCCCTCCCCTCTTTGCCCTGACCTGGCTGATCCTGTTTCCCGGGACAGGATCAACTGTTGGCCTGCAGCTGTGGCACCCCCCCCCCCCCCCTCCCCTCTGTCTCCACACACACACACACGCACAAACAAACCACACAACACCCCCCCCCCCCCCTCCCTTCCCCCTCCAGCATTACATTCAGCCCATTCTTCTGTCATTTAGTGTAAATATGACATGAAGAGGCAGCATGGCTGAAGTCTTTCTTTTCCTTAATGCCTGATAGCCTCTTGACTCTTGCTCACTTCACAAATAATGAGCCAAAGCTGCTGTAGGAAAAAGTGGCAAAACCTTTGAACAAAAGCGTCGGCAAAAGTGACAAAAACTTCAGAAAAAGCGACAACTAGCGAAAACAAGGTGGGCCAAAATTTATTTTGGACCTAAATTGATATGCGCTTTTGTAGCGAAAAAAAGAAGAAGCTGGCAGCGTTTTTACCAAAAAGCAGCTACTGCTACAGTGTCCTAGCTGGAGCGCAATGTGGAGCGGTGCTAACGTTAGATAAAACAAAGTGGTGGAGCGAGCTAGAGAAAGAACAGAGAGAGAGAGAGAGAGAGAGTGGTGCTGCTAACGTTACGTAAAACAAAGAGAGTTCCCTGTACAGGGAGCACCCGGTCATACTCGCTGTGCTCCGACTAGATGTAAAGTACAAGAGTAAAGTGCAATAATTTACAGTGATTTTTTTTAATTAATTGCTCAGATCAATGAGAGCTATTTTGTAAAACTTCCCTATTGGTGGCCATGTGCAGGCATGTACAGTAAACAGACCCAATGTAATATTCATGATGAAAGAGAGTCCCTGTGGTCCACAGTGCCGCCTGTCAGCTTGAGAACATGGATGATATTTGCCGTGTCAGAAAAGCACAAGGGTAAATGTTTTACAAACTGGCTAGGGAGAGCTAGCAATGTCAGTCTCCCGTCCGCTTGTCTTCTACCTTCGCAGCCCTCCTCAGAAGTGGAAGCATTCTCTTGGTAAGTCTTTGCGGGGTCAGCCCTATGTTCCCACAGCCCTATGTTCCCACAGCCCAATGTTCCCACAGCCCAATGGTCCCACAGCCCTATGTTCCCACAGCCCAATGGTCCCACAGCCCTATGTTCCCACAGCCCTATGTTCCCACAGCCCAATGGTCCCACAGCCCTATGTTCCCACAGCCCTATGTTCCCACAGCCCAATGGTCCCACAGCCCTCTGTTCCCACAGCCCAATCTTCCCACAGCCCTATGTTCCCACAGCCCAATGTTCCCACAGCCCAATGTTCCCACAGCCTATGTTCCCACAGCCCTATGTTCCCACAGCCCTATGTTACCACATTTCTAAGATTTTTTTTCCACTGAAAATTAAGCCCTATGTTCCCACAGCCCTATGTTCGCACATTTCTAAGATTTTTCTTAGAATTAGGGGTTAGGGTTACATTCCATCTGTAGTCCATTGCTACTGGATAATAGGTTGGGTGTAATTGGCTACCATATTGGGAGAAAGGGGGATACAATCTGATGCAATTTTATGAAAAAGGAAATGTGTGAACATAGGGCCTAATTTTCAGTGAAAAAAAATATTCTTGGAAATGTGGGAACATAGGGCTGTGGGAACATATGTCTGTGGTAACATAGGCACGCTCCCGTCTTTGCATAAAGGTTCTTGCTCATGGATCTGAAGGTTTTGATTCCTGAAGACCCTCTGTGGTCAACAATGTCTTCACCCTGACAATAACTTTGGACCTAGAGAAAGCAATAACAGTCATCTCTCACCAAAGTCAAACTCTCAAACCTCTTAATCTTAATTAGGCAATGTATTTACCACTAATTTCCTGTATGACTCATCACAAACACTGACACTGCAGTTGATCTGCAGGGTCATGAACTTTCCAAGTGAACATTTCTCAAAATCCCCGGTAGAATGACAAAAGGCACTTCAATGTTAAGCAGTCTGGCTAAGAGCAGCTTGGGATGTGAACTTTGCGCTGCAGGGGATTAGGGCCATTTAGAACCAAGCATGCCAAATTGAACTCTTTTGAGTTTGTGCTCTGATGTTCCAAGTCATACAGAAAAATAATAATCAAGCTGCATCTGGCATTCAGAGGGGATTTAGCTACATCTCAAAAAGATTGTAAAGAGCACTTTTGAGCTATCACATTGTAAGATATGAGGGAACAGAAATATGTTTTATTATATTTTGTAATGCTAAAGCAGTATAAAAGCTCCAAATCACAATCACAGACTTTGTCATCTAACTGTTGGTGTTGCTCACATTTCGTTTGGTGACTGAGTTTTTAGCCATGCTAGCAGTGTGGCTGTATGGAGTTTGATCCACTACTTTGGCCCAGACTAAAATACCTCGCCTTATTGTATGGATTGCCATGAAATTTGGTAATGATCTAATGAGCTTTCCCTCAGAATGACTTGTAATAACTTTGGTGTTCACCAAGTTCAACTGTAGCGCCATCATCAGGTCAAAATTTCAATTTGTCTTCTGATTTATGACCAAAAACTGCAAAAAAAAAAAAACTACACTCCCATCAGCCTCAGCTCTACTTTGTGTTTATTGCGCTAATTAGCTACTGTTAGCATGCCAACATGCTAAACTAAGATGGCAAACATGCTTAACATTTTACCTGCTAAACATCAGCATGTTAGCGTTGTCATGACGTGAGCATATTGCCATGCTTTTGTTAGCATTTAGCTAATAGCACCAGTGTATAGCCTCACAGAGCCAATAGCATGGCTGTAGAATGTCTATGTATTTTACTCTTGAAATTGTTTTTACAAAATTTCAAAGGATGCACGATCTACAATTGAGTGACACTAGATTATATTAAGCATTGATTTCAACTTTATTTCCACTCGGCACAGGTGAGTATAAAAAAACATGATCCAAAACAGGTGAGGTAAGGATAATGGAACTGTGTTCTCCCTTCATCTTCAACACTGGTCATTTTCTTAAATTGAAATGGACAGATTCTGGTTTGGGGCATTAAATTGGCTTTTTATTTTATTTTTAAAATCATAATAAATATGATATGTAGTATATTACCGAAGGAGACTGACTAGTGGAAATAATAAGAATAAGAAACCTAGAAAATGGCTGAACTCCTGACTAATAAAGATCTTGTCAGGATGCCCTACATCCAGCCACAGCAGGTCTTAACTACTTCATCCTTTACACTGTCATAAAATCAATGCTCATATTGCACTCTGAGGAAAAAAAAACAGCAAAGGAAAAGGACACAATCAGTGTTGTTCATAATGAAATGAACTTTGTATGATTGCTGCCATGATTGCTTCTAACACAACACATTGCTATGTGTTCACTGTCTATTAATCCCATGCTGTGCTGTGACGCCTCTCTCGGGTATACGCTGTGTTTATATTTTCTGTATCACATATTAACATCTATGATAGACGTCCGTGTCTGCATTTGATATTAAATATGAGGATCAGCTGCAAAAATCTCTGCGTGGCACTGTAATTTCCCTTGACCGCAAAACACACACTGAGAATTATCTCGCTTATATGAAGACCAAGACCTCATATATGGTCCCATGCTTTAGTCTGGAGGAAGAAGAAAAAAAATGGCTTTCAGATGACATATCAGTTTCTTTCTTCATGCTTTATGACAGATAAATATCCTGTTGGAAAAACTATAAGTCAGCAGTGCTGAAAATAGCCTCTGGGGTCTACTGCAAGAAAGTGGCTGAATTTGATTGATATTATGATTAATAATAATAATACATTTTATTTATATAGCGCTTTACATGGTACTCAAAGACACATGTGTATCTACTTAATGTTTTAGTTTTCTACGCATGAACAAACCCTTATATTAGAGAGTATGATGTGCAATTGGATAACCAGTATTAAGATTTACCAATTAAGCAGTTGCCCTCTCTGTGCCTTAAAAAAAAAAAATGGGGAAGGAAAATGGGTTTCAGTATGCTTGGACAAAACTGCCTGCTTCAAGAAGAGATCCTAACAATTATATCAAATTTCATAATGGCCGTGCCAATTCATTTTGAACGTAAAGCCTTTATGTGATAGAATACACTCGTAAAAATGATCACAACTCAATTCCTTATAGTGACCACAATGGTCTGCTCCAGAGCGGGTGGATGATAATGGATGCTGCTTTGTCAGCCAGATTCAGAGACACATAATTGCCGCAAGCCCTTAGTTAATAAAAAAAGAAAAAAAGAAATCGCTTAAGTCACAATAACTCTGCAGTATCCATCTGCAGCCTTGCAGCGGGGGCCTGTCCCTAAAAACCCCGGAGTAAAACACTGCACTGCTTCACAAAACATTTTCATCCATTCATTTTCTATACCTGCTCATTCTTTTTCAGGATCCCAGGAATGCTGACACCAATCCGAAGCATGCAGAGATAAATAAAGTACAACATCTCATAGTTAAAGCTATAGTGCGTAATTTCTGCCGCCCCCATGAGGAATTCTAAGCTCTAGTACTAGTGCTAGTCTAATGACAACCAAATGGCGTCGCGGCGTCCACATGATACACGCCTTCTGTGACCGCGCTCTGCCCCGCCCCTCCTCCATGCAGTTGCTAGTAGCCAAGGAGGACACGGAGGATTAAAACAACATGATGGACTCTTCAGTAGCGGTCATTATCTTCACTCGGGTTTCTGCGCACGAAAGTCACCGGACGCCACAATCTTCTGAACATAGTCATAATGAGAAATGCAGAGAGGGGCGCCTACGTAGCTCACCTGGTAGAGTGCGCACCCATATACATGCAGCCCTTTGCTGCATGTTATTCCCCCTCTCTCTCTCTCTCCCTTCATGTCTTAGGCTGTCCTATAGATAAAGGCTTAAAATGCCCAAAATGTTACCATTAATATATATATATATATATAGAGAGAGAGAGAGAGAGAGTGTGAAGTTGATATGCCTAATTAGCTTTGTAGCAACTCATTTGGCAATGGCTTGAATATAATGGACGTTCATTAATATTAAAAAGTTACGCACTAAAGCTTTAAAACACATACAGTACATCTTCATTAAATTATTAATGCGCTGTTAAAAAGTCCTCTGCTCCCAAGTAAGACGCGGTAGGTTTTCCCACAGAGTGAGTAGATGTCCTGGGGCACCAGATCACCAAGGACCCCGCAAGCACATCCACTCACACACACACACACACACACACACACTGCAGATACATTAAAGAAACATGTGGGACCTGTACATGTTAAGAAATAAGACCTTTTATTTATCAGTTGTATCTAATCTATGTAATATTAGATTAGATTAGATATATTTTATTGATCCCAAATTGGGACATTTCAGTGCTACAGCAGCAACATACAAGACACACAGCGCACATGCAGAATATACAAGACATAATGAAAAGGATAGAATGTACAAACATATATACAAGTGGCGAATAAAAATGTACAGCCTACTTAAATAGTATTTATAAAGATGTAAGTAAAACCTATGTTTGTGCAAGTGATGTGATGTATATGTCATCACATCTTGTGTCTTATCTAACACTCAGTGATGAAGTGTTAAAAAGTTGTATTGCCTGTGGTAGGAATGATTTCTTGTAGCGGTTCAGTGCGAGACCGAAGCTGTCGTAGCCTCTTGGAGAAAGTGCTATCTGCATCCATCTTGGTTTTCATTATCATTGATTTTTCTAATTTTACATCAAAGTACAGTTGTGATATATCCTGGATTGTATGTGTGGTGGATTAGCGAATGAGACAGAGAGCATGGGGGGGGGGGGGGGAATTTTACATGTCTTGGTGTGAGTGAAGCTCTTATCATACAGAACTCGGGCTCACTTTCCGGATCTGTTTTGATCTTCAACAAACAAGTCTTTATGTATCCGCTTGTCAGCGGCGGATCCATTCAGACTGCAGCAGCACCGGTTTGACTTTGCCAATTGATTCATCAACTTATTTTCTGATTGGTTTCCTGACAGCTTCCCATATTTTCTGACGGATAGCTCTACTTGCTGCCTTGAGGTCAAACTGTGTTGAAGAGGTGTTCTCGAAACCTTCGCACACTCGGGTGGCCAGTCAATATTTCAGCACGCTGCACACAGAAAGTATAAAATATTGATTAAGGTGCAGTGCTGAAAAAATTGTAAACAGACTCTGTGATTTATAATGCCACTTGATTTACCAAGTGGAATCCTTTTCATGATTCATTTCCCTTTTGCACATTCCTGCTGCTATTGTGGCTTGTGACATTATGCAAGCTCCCGCTCCAAAGGAGGATGTCGCCATCTGCTGGAGAAAGGCTGAACGACAGCACAACATTGAACAGTAAACGTGTGTACTGAAGAAAAAAAAGAAAACGAAAAAAAACATATCTACTATATGTTTCTGCATATGCAGTCACATGGCACTGAGCATGCTTCTGATATCCGTTATTCTTGCAATGAAGTTGCAAAATATGTATCTTGATGAAATCCTCCTTCACGACGCCTGCGTTGTTGCTAAATCCTTCCCCCACTAACACCACAAAGTTCTGACTATTCCCATTAATATTTATATGTGCTAGTTAGATGACACACTTCACGTTAACAAAGCACGCTGACTGCTTCAGTTATAACTATTACAACAATGCTATTCCTGAACATCTAAAGGATGACCCAGTTCTGTGTTCTCCTCCATCTTGCACTGAATTCATCACAGCTGACACATTTGAATGCCCAGTGTTTGGATGTAGGTGTTATTCTCTCCGTCTGAATGATTAGGGCAGGTATTGGACAACTGAATGTAGTCCCTTTATCCATTATATTCAGTGTTGATATTCAAACACAAGTGGGCCGAAATTTGATGACATTAAAGGCACAGTGCACCCCTAAATTAAAATAATTATATATTTGTCTCTGTAACTAGTGCTATTTATCAACCTAGGTTATTTAGTTGTGAGTTGCCCAGCATTGAAAATATTAGCTGTAGAGATGTCTGCCTTGTCTGAAATATAATAATAATATAAACTAGAAGGCGCTCTGCTTGTGGTGGTCAAACACCATAAAAAAAATACATACAAAAATAAAAAAACAACCTCAACAGCAATGTGTCTTTTCAGAAATCATGACCTGGTTACTGAAGATGATCCACCAACAGTGGGCAACTCACACCAGGGGGGTGGGCGTGCGCGATTACGGAGGGCTTGTGTCATGAGGATCCAGCGACAGTGGTGTTGTCATTACTTAGAAAGGTCAAGAGTCAAGGTCAGTGGGGGACGCAGGAACTGCAGGGGGGGTCCAAGAGTGGGTCGGTGAGGGTTTTGAGGTGAACCAGAACAAGGCGCTCAAAAGACTTCATAACCACAGAGGTCAGTGCGTCGGGTCTGTAGTCATTCAGTCCTGTGATCCTTGTGTATCTTAATACAGCATCATGCTCTCGCTTATACTCACTGCCCTCATATATCATGACTAGGGAGGATATTTAAACTTGTATAGAATACTTACAGTCTCAGTGTCACCTGACAGCGACTGACATTTCTTATGTGGAATCCAACCATTAAATCATTCCATAAATTGTGATGGAATTATTCTCCTGATCACTAGTGATGTCTATCATGATAACTCCCTCAATCTATTTGAACTTTTGGTGTATATTTATATTATTATGGTGTTGAATTATTGAGTTAATCTACATCTCACAAAGCAGGCAATTTGAGTATTTGCTTTCATTCTTTATACACTATTTATCTTCATAATTTTATTGCATCATACGCACTGCAGTTAGACTTTGCTTATTGAATAGTTTTACTTATTGATCACTATGCTTCTACTGCGTTAAAACCATTGTGTATACCCATTTTTAAGGATCTATTGCGGAAATTCTTCATCCAGAATGTCAATTCACGGGAAAGTGTAATCCCACAAACAAAATACCAAGTACACCATGAGGAGTTGGGGCAAAAGAAGAATTACAATGAACACTACCTGCAGAGCCTACACCGAACCAGCTGGAGGAAGCTCATGAATGAGTGACCTCTGCTCCCCAAAGAGGCAAATGGGTTAAATGCAGAGCCTACATACTTACGCAAATGATGTGTTATGGTAAATATTGAGCAACACACCTTTCACAGCTTTCTTGTCTGTAGAATTTAAACTGTATTTATAGCATATAGCCTTGTTCAGTGTCCTTTTCGAATATTAGGACTTTATCTGTGCACCTATGGCTATATACATAGGTATATGTGACTTAAAATTGATTGAATGGGTTTGATTCTCAATGTTTCCATTGCTCTCATATACCAAAACAGCATTCATCCGTAACTGGAAAAACTGCATGGTCATGGATTGATTGAGCTTTGTAATATCTTCCTAACGTTTTTTAATTATTATTTTTTTTTTTACAAAAATGTGATTATTTAGTTGATATGGTTGTAGTTATGTAGTAATACTAACAAAAGAAATATTGAGATACTAAATAGGTTCAACATTTGCAAGTGTAATCCCTTTTGTAGTAGCCTACCTATTCGTATTAGGCTATTTTACTCTTGTGAATGTAAACATGTCTAGGATAGTTCTTAGGTTAATAAGGTAATAGTGCTTAGGCCTATTTGTGTCCATGATATGGCCATGACGACCACACAAAACAAAACACAAATAACAGGCCAACGTTCATTTTCTTATTCTTTATCCTTTTTTTAAACTTTATTTTCAGAATATAGTTTACAGATATTCAGACAGCACACAATGCAATCAGATAAGAGTCATACATAAATGTGTGCAAATGATGCAATATGAAAACAAGATTATGAAAGTTATACATTAAACAACAATATATATATGAACAAAAATATAGAAAGGAATAAAGGTGACAGACTTCAAATTGTTAATAATATCAAACAAATCAATCAAACAAAATTGAGTAGATATCAGATATTAAAGTAGCTTTCTTATTGGAAAATTTTGCTTTATGAATGTGGAACTTACCTAATAAAATAAAGACATTTACAATATTGCATAACTTTCTATCTTCACATTCATAATATGTAATAATATGTTTCCCTTCAAGTGTGATTGTATGTTTTGTCTTAGATACCATATCATTTTCAAAACTTTTCCAGAATGCAATACAGAATTAACAACCATAAAAAAAGATGGGTTAACGATTCTTGTTCTGTTTTACAAAAACTGCAACAGTTATCAACATTCATGAATTTCGAAACAAACAAGTTTGTAGGATATATATTATGCAATATTTTCTCTTATTCTTTATCCTTGATTTCCAAAAATCTCATCCATGACGTAAATGCAGTTTAGACAGACATGAGTAATCGATCTCAGAACTCAGGCAAGGCAGAGCAATGTTTTCATGCCTGCTGACGACCTGCGCTAGTCACTCTACCATGGCGCCCGTTATGTCGCTGATTGAGGAGGGGACATCATAACATCGTGTTTTAATTCGCTCTAGTGAAAAATAGCCTGTGCGTTTCGCTACTCCCGGTTTGAATTTAATTACATTTATCTCTGAACCCGCCATGACCGTGGAGCAGAATGTCCTCCAGCAGCATTCTCAAAAGGTAAGCTTATAGAAGCTAACTTTGTGGCAAGCTAACTTTAGCCTAATGGTATAGCTAGCTAGCTACTTACTTTTAAGGCTCAAAGTACCCGCAGATATGGCAAACCAGTTTCTTGGCTAGTTAGGTTAACATTAAATAGTCCGTTTATTCTGGTTACGGACTGTTGCTAAGGAACAGTGTGTAAATCGCGAGTAAATGTATTAAAGTTAGGCCTAACGTTATCCTATCGTAACGAGTTATCCAACATGTAGCTAGCTGCTAGCCAACGTTAGCTAACGTTACAGTGAAGTTAAACGTTGTTTGTGTTAGTTGGGTTACGTTAACTAGCTATAGGTCAAACGTTCATACGCGTTAATGTGAAGAATACCTTTCTTTGTAACATTAGCATACTGGGCTAATCATGTCGTCAATTGAAATGAACAAGGCCGAGTGACAGTGAAAGATTTAACGTTATGTTAGTGTCAATTTCGTAACGTCAGTAATTAGAGAGTTAAATATTTTATTTTCACCGGACGTTTTGCTAAAACCTTTCCACCAACGATACTGTTTAGTATGGATAAGAGGATAATCTGTGTTTGAGTGTGTGCAAATGTTTCCTAGGTTACGCATCCCATATCTGGTATCTTTGTTTACAAAGCATGACCAGCGGCGAAGGTAGAAACACCGCCTTAATGCTTGGCAGGGATTGAGTAGCTAGACAGGTAGCAAGCCAAGTGTGTAATGGTTCATAACTGAGAAGGCAGATTATTATGTTACATTTGATCATACCTCTCAGTTTACTAGAGTGCATTTAGGGTCGATTGCGTTGCTAAGGCTAGGCTTTTAGTTTTTTAAAGAATTTAACCTCTGCGACCACCATGCCCAGCGTTGCGTATCTCTGGTTAGTTATGCAACCACTTGACTGATGTTGCTAAAACTTAAGTTAGGTTAGACGTTAACTCTGCTAACGTTAGTCCAAATGTAAATAAATAATAATTTCGCATAGGAGTGATGTAATCATATCTGATGGGTCTGAAGCACAGGCAAAAATAAATACTTAACCTTTCCGTTGATGACTCAAACTTAAAAGTAGACGTGTAACATACACCTTATTATGCAGTCTGACCTTTTCAGGGGCTGAAATGAAACCATGATTAACAACAATGTCAGCAAAGGCAGGCTAAACATTCTCTTATACTGGATCGAGCCATTATAGTACAATAAATAAGTATACATCTTTTTTTCTGTGCTTTTATACTAAATCATTTTTTTTGTATAATAGTCTACGTACAAAGCTGTCCAGGTCGGATTTGTTTTGACAATGCTTGAGTGTGTGGTGGAATTTAGTTATAGTCATTACAGTTGTACTCCATCATTAGAGCACTTTATCAGAGCTGGGTGTGGTGCAGTTTTTTCATGTAGTGGCCTGTACATTGTGTGTGTGTGTGTGTGTGTGTGTGTGTGTGTGTGTGTGTGTGTGTGTGTGAGTGTGAGTAACTGCTCTTGCGGTTGACTTGGCCCACATATGTCACAGGTGTTACTTCCTCACACTTCAGTGACCCTGCCATCCTCCGTGCCAACACACTGGTAGTGACCAAAACACAGTGTCCCCTTGATGTTTACTTGTCTCCAGTGATTGAAACATGGTCAAATGTAAAGCTTTTATTAGTGCACGAGTTCAGAATGTAGTTCTTGTGAGTATAACGTTTAAATCTGCTGCATCACGTTAAACGTGTCAGAGCTTTAGAATGTTCAGCTAACACGTAAAAGGTCGGTATTGAGAGCGCATCAAGTGGTGAAATAAATATGTTCACTCATGGATTTACACCATAGTATTAGTAGTAGTAGTTTTTTTCGATAATGATATTACTTGCGATAAATAAACAAATATTAAACTGTATTAACTTAAGTTCTCAATTTCTGCTGTTTCAGTATTATTCTTAAATGCAACAAATGGTTTGTTGAATTTAAAACAAACGAAAGAAAATAATTTCCATCATTCTGTTATAGCACAAATTGAACATTGAATTGAATATAAAAGGCACCACTAATAAAAGAATGACAGTTACATTATGTACTTCAGTTTCTTTTAACTAACACCAAAAAAAAACAAAGTGTCTTTCGTGATATGTCACAGCCTTTCGCAATGTGTTCATTGCACCAGTAGAAATCGCGATGATGATAAAAAACGATATATTGTTTATTTATTTGTTTATTTTTAAAAGGATCCCCATTAGCTGACGCCGAGACGACAGCTAGTCTTCCTGGGGTCCAAACAATACATACAAAACCCAATAATTACAGTCACAATTACTCACAAAAATATCATATATAATTACACATAAAAGAACAAAAAGAAGTAACAATACAAGAAGTACTGATTAAAATAATGCAAAACAACATAGCACAATACAACTAGGGATGGGGCCGATCCAGTATCGGTATCGGGACCGATACCAGCGAAATTCAGGTATCGGATTTTCCCGATCCAACCTGCGGAGATTTCCGATACCATGAGCCATGTCTGCACTTTAACGTTGTCTGCTGAAATGGCTCCAAAAGTGATTCCTGCCGG
This sequence comes from Gymnocephalus cernua, assembly GCA_023631565.1. Classification (NCBI taxonomy): domain Eukaryota; kingdom Metazoa; phylum Chordata; class Actinopteri; order Perciformes; family Percidae; genus Gymnocephalus; species Gymnocephalus cernua. The sequence goes on from CM042439.1 coordinate 23,096,516, forward strand.
CTGGTCTGCTGGCTGGCTGCAAACTGTGGAATAGATTTCCTGAATGGAGGCGCGGCTCAATGAGACACAGAGTTATGAGACACGCCCCCGCTCAGGAAGTCCATTCCGCAGTTTGCAGCCAGCTAGCAGGATAGTAGCGTTGAGCAGCATTGTGGCTAGCTCAATGCTATCCTGTGTGTCCGCTGTGTGGAAATACTTCACACTGGAAACACAGCAGAGCAAGACAGCAAAATGCAAAAACAAAACAGGACTTTCACAACCGTCTGTCCCGGTGTTGTCGCCGGCTTTTGGCGTTTCATTTCCCCGTTGTTGCGTCCCCCAGAGACCGGCCGCCGTTTCAGAGCAGCCGCTGCAGCCGTGAAAACAGAGGTGTGTGTGTGTGTGTGTGTGTAGGTGAGTGAGTGTGTGTGTGTAAGTGTGTGTGTGTGTGTGTGTGTAAGATGTTTACAGTTATTGCACTTTTCTTATATTTCAGATATTTTACATTTTAAAACCTGGATTTGTTGTTGCTACAAGAGCCAGTGTACTTGATTTGCGCTGTTCAGATGCCCACTGTTTTATTGATAGAGTGTTTGTGTGTGTGTGTGTGTGTGTGTGTGTGTGTGTGTGTGTGTGTGTGTGTGTGTGTGTGTGTGTGTGTGTGTGTGTGTGTGTGTGTGTGTGTGTGTGTGTGTACATTTTTTACACTTGCACTTTTCTTATATTTCAAGACTCAAGCATTTGACATTTTGGGAATGTAATAAATATTGACATGACAATCAATTTGAAACCCTTACAGTTGCATATCTGTTTTCAGAATGGGATTTTTCCTGTTTTTCTGACTTCCTTTTCTGACCTTATACTTACCTCAAGTTGCCTTTTGGGACATACATGCATACATACGTATAGTGCTGGGCGATATGACCAAAAATTCATATCACGTTTTTTTTTTTAAATTATGCCGGTTTTTGACGTGTTTTTTTTTCATGCATATTCAGATGTTCAATGCATTTTCTACTCGTTGAGAGAGGAATTACTGCAGTAAATTGACTTAATTGACTCATTACTCACCACTGTATTAAGCGGGACCGTGTCTTTAGCTAGGTGGTTGGTGATGGAGTTTGTAATCTCGATCCACTGTTTGCTTTTTCTGTCATAGCAAGTCCCTCTAGCAAACGCGTCTTTAAGTGACATTTGGCTCGACTTTTCTTTTGCTTTCCCCGTGTATCATACTTGCCCGTTGAGAGGAGTTTATTTCAGCATCATATAAAATCAACAACAATGATAATACAATTAAAGCAAACGCAGCTCTGGTATCGGAATAGTATTGGTATTGGCCGATATCCAAATTCAGGTATCGGGATCGGAAGTGAAAAAATGTGGATCGGTGCATCCCTAAATACAACCTCACTTAACCAATCCAGACGATATTATGATGTTGAAAACAAATACATTCTTAGTCTTTTTTTGAAACCAGTTTTTCCTTTCCAGCCTTATTTTGCGCCACTTGTAATTCTTTTAAATGACTGCTTGATGCAGCAGACCATACAACAGAACAGTAATCCAAATGACACAAAACCAATGTACAAACAACACGACTAAACAACCGTGAATTTAGAAATTGTGCACATTTACGCGTTACTGCAAGTATGGCTGTGCAGCCATACTTGCCATAAATCAACAGATATCAAAGTGTACTCAGTTTCTGCAATTCTGCTGCTTTCAGTGTTCTGTTACAATAAAACAAATTGCTTGTTGAATTTAAAACAAATGAAAGGAAATAATTTCCCACTTTCTTTTATTGAACAACTTGAACATGGGATACATTGAAAATGCAGCACTAAATAAAGAATAACAGCAGAAAACTGCACTTTAAAATGGTGTGTGTGTGTGTGTGTGTGTGTGTGTGTGTGTGTGTGTGTGTGTGTGTGTGTGTGTGTGTGTGTGTGTGTGGTTTGCACATAGCTTTGTGTTCACTGTGTGTGACTATTGAATTTATAATCAATAGGGCTGGGTATCGCCCATGATTTCGCCAATTGATTTGATTTCGATTCACAAGGTCTCCATTCGGTTACATTTCCGACTCAATATCAATTAGGTTAGGGAAATTTCAGTTGCAATACCAATTTTGCTTAAATCTAAAAAAAGAGACTCTCGGAGAACTTAAAGCTGTACATTGTACAAGCAAGAAGCACCCCTTAAATATTTGCACTTAATGCACCAGGTTAGTGTTTACATTAAGAATTGACTCCAAGAAATGAGGTCTATATATATATATATATATATAATATGCCTTTTTGTAACCATGGTGAAAAGGCATACATTAGAAGATCAATTTCAGGATTATATTTATCCATATGAAATCACTCAAACAAAGATCGATGTTAATCAGGGAATCGATTATTATCGCCCAGCCTCTACGGTATATATTTGATATTGTGGCACTGCACATAACATTTGAGACTCATTTATTTCCAAGGCACGCTACAGTCTAAAAATACTTGCAGTGCACAATGTTTTGGGTGCATGCATGACTGACGGCTCTGTATTTCTTTCATTTATTTAACCTTGCCGTGCCAGGGGAAAGGCTTACACAAGCCTCATTTGTGATCAACAGTTTTTCTCCCTAAAAATAAAAGTCCTCCCCAATTAGATTTTTGCCTTCCTGAAATTGAATACAGTTTACTCTCTAGTGTGCTTGATGTAATTATGCACATGGGGTTGTTGATTTTTACATCTAAACAATTAAAAAAAAAAAAATATGAACCCTTGACATTCAAGAGCACAGCACAAAACATGTTGGATGAAAGCTTGCGTTATTTGTTTGGTGGTGCTGCTTTTATAACGTGTCACTTTCCCATGCATGGCTGGTTTCCATTCCCTTTTGTGTAGTAGCTGTAGCAAGTCCATTAAAAGTGTAAGAAAAAAATGTCCGTGACATAGATGGTGTACAGCGTTGCCATGAATGTGTGTTGCGCAATCTATGACGTTTGGAAACAACCTACAGTAACTGTTCCTAAAGCAAAGAACTGACACTGTTGGCTGCTGCAGCTGTGACGTTACAGTCAGTGTTCCTCTCTTTGAAGACTTCAGACTTCTGCCTTGCACGCTGACACTAAGTGCATTCCCCCATTATTTATAGTGCATTTATTCAAGCCTTGCATTGCAGGTTAAGTGTGTGTGGTAAAACCATGCAGTCCAGCTGGGTTTGACATCAGTAGGTCATTAGACTTCTGTGAACTCATTAACAGGGAAGAGAATTGACAGGTCCAATTAAATTAAAAAAATGTCCTATACAATTAATATCTATCTATCCTAGGGCTGGGCAATATATCAATATTATATCGATATCGATATATGTGGCTAGATATCGTCTTCAATTGTGGATATCGTAATATCGTGATATGAAGTGTTGTCTTTTCCTGGTTTTAAAGGCTGCATTACAGTAAAGTGATGTCATTTTCTGAACACACCAGACTGTTCTAGCTGTTCTATTATTTGCCTTTACCCACATAGTTATTATATCAACATAACTGATGATTATTTATCAAAAATCTCATTGTGTTAATATTTTGTGAAAGCACCAATTGTCAACCCTACAATATCGCCTCAATATCAAGGTATTTGGTCAAAAATATCGGGATATTTAATTTTCCCATAACACCCAGCTCTAATCTGTCCAGAAGGGCTGCACCATATATAATTTTTTTTAATCCTCATCGCAACATCAACTTGCGCAATAAACACATCGCGAAAGGCTGCGACATATCGCAAAAGACACTCGGAGATCTTTTGTGTTAGTTGAAAAAAAAATATCAGCACAAAACTGCACTTTAAAATGTAACTGTCACTCTTATTTAGCAGTGCCATTTGTATATATTCAATTCAATGTTCAATTTGTTCAATAAAAGAATGTTGGAAATGATTGACTTTAATTTGTTTTGAATCCAACAACCAATGTGTCGTATTTTAGCAGAATACTGAAAGCAGCAGAAAGGCAGAACTTGGTACATACGTTTATTTATTGCAAGTAATATTGTTATTGCGATATTCAACAATGTTATCTCATATTTTCCTCATATCGTGCAGCCCTATTATCCAGATCACTGCGGCGTAGAGCCGGCATACTTCTTCTTCTTTTAAATCCGCGGCTAGGAAAAAGAATTGCTTAGGCCTCAGAGGGCTAATGGCCAGTTGTAATGGAGCTGATACTAGTCTGAGTTCCTGGAGTCTATTTGGAGGGTAAAGCAGCAGGTTGCCTTCTTTTCTTCCTCTCTGCTTTAATTTCTGGATGGTGTTGAGCTAGTGACAGTCAAATATTGCTTTTATAGAACTATATGATTATGCCATGACTATGGATGTTCACTTTAATTAATGTTCAGTTAAACGCTGTTAATCAATCAAGAATATATCAATATCAACCGACTTTATTTGTGCACGCCCACAATATTGGTTCCATTCCATATGATACAGTATGTATAGCTGTTTAGGGCAGCTGAAACTCACAGTATGGTCAGCTGCACTGTGCATAGCATGACTACAAAGCCTGTGATGCATGTCACTATGCAAACTCTCACCAGTTTTAAATATTCAAAAAAGATTAGATTAGAAGATTATATTAGAAATCTAGATTAAAAAAAGATAGATAATTATAATAACAAGGTTCCTATGCGGTATGGAAAACCTGGAAAAGTATGGAATTGGATTGGCTACACATGCAACGTTACTTTTCACCTACGCAGACCTTAAAGCAACACTAAAGAAAAGTTGGATTTTCAAATAAATTATTTAAATAATTAAGTTATTTGCATGGTGACATCCACATAGTCTGGAAATATAAGTACAGAAAGGTATGGAATTTTGAAATGGAATGTGTAGAAACCCTGTAATAAGCCTTCCCCTGTTGCCTTAGATAGAGACATGGATCTTACTCCACCTTTTATTTTCTTTTTCATTCACCTGGCCGTCACTATGGGTGTGAGTAGCTCCATTATTGATTAAGTTGAAATGTTGGCTTCACTCTTACAGTTGTGGTTCCTTGGCATTGTCGTCTCTTCCATGATGCCCTGCTCTGAACTGCCTTGTGTCCTCCGCTCTTCTTTCCCCTTCAATAGCACCAGCAGACGCTACTAAACCAGCTGAGGGAGGTCACGGGCACCACAGACGTTCAGCTGCTTCAGCAGGCCCTGCAGGTACACTATGAAACACATGCCACACACACACACACACACACACACACACACACACACACATACATGCCACACACACACACACACACACACACACACACACACACACACACACACACACACACACACACACACACACACACACACACACACACACACACATACATGCCACACACACACACACACACACACACACACACACACACACACACACACACACACACACACACACACACACCTTTTAAGACTCATTTCATGTCAAAGACAGGTGAGATGCTTTTCTACCTCAAACCCGCATTTGACCCATTCATATGAAACTGCTGGTCCATGTTGATCTCCGGGCCTCACAGAGAGTGTATAAGTAGTTCAACACAAGTCACTCCTAAACCATACAGTCTTGTCGTCTTCTTTTAATTTTTTTTTTTTTTTTTTTTGTACTTCTTCTAGTTCAGTTTTATTCCTCAACTATTGTTAGCACGAGTTATCCTGAACAGCAGCCACATTTTTCAGGTCTCACCAAGAAACTAAGGTTGAAAACTAGAGATGAACCGATTGACCGGCTGGTGACCGGAATTGGGCGATTTTCACGTCATCGGCCATGACCGGCGACCGGCCGCGAAATTACGAATCCCACTATGGGAACGCCAAGACCCGCCCTTCAATCACTACTATTGGCCAGGCGTCCAAGCTAACGTGACCCCATTAGTTCAGGTCCTATCCCCTGACCAATCCGCTATCCTAACCTTAACCACTCGAGGTGAAATGCCTAACCCCAACTAATCGAGCTGCTTCAGGGGGCGGGTCTTGGCGTTCCCATAGTGGGATTCGTAATTTTGCCGACCGGCCGGTCAGTCTGACATATGTCGATGTTATGCCGGTCAAATGCACTCGGGCAGCGCATGATTAACATCGCTCAGCATCACATGTGCACACGCAGGGTTTCCGCTATATGCAGGCAGCGGCACAGTGCCGCTCAATCAGCTGTTGAGCCGTCTGCTCTTCTACAGAGAGCGGAGTTTCGACTGCGGACACACGCGCTTAGCTGTGGTGCCGACGGAGCAAAATGTAAAATTTTCTATTAAAGAAAAAATAGAAAATAAATATTTGTGTGCTGTGAAGTGGTTAGAAAAAATGAAATCGGAATCGGCTAAAATCGGTATCGGCTGGTCAAACTCAATGAAAAATCGGTGCATCTCTATTGAAAACTATATGAAAGCTTGAGCTGAAGCAGGGTTCAAGTTCTAATCAAGTGTTCCTGCAAATTATTTCCCCGTGTTTATACTGAACTGACATGAGGCTCAACACACACATTGTTGCTGCAGGTGAGCAATGGAGACTTGGCCGAGGCTGTGGCGTTTCTGACAGAGAAGAACGCCAAGGTTCCTCAGCAAGATGAGACGACCTACTACCAGACGTCCCAGGTGGCCAGCGATAGATACATCAGCGTGGGAAGCCAGGCAGACACAAGTGAGCACTTCAACTTTTGGCAAGGAAGTTTAAGAGACCTCACAGGGATGATTAGAAGAAAAAAAACATATAAGCTCAGTTTACAGTTTCATAACATCAGGATACATTTTCTATCTTTAAATCCTAATTTACAATAAACCATGTTTTAGCTTTGTCGATATGGATTATTGTATATACTGTGATAGCACAAATCACCATACATAATAAACAGTAGTTCCCTCTAGAGCTGAATGATTTGGGGGAAAAAAACTGAATTGTGATTTTTCTGCAAGATATTGCGATTACGATTTGATTTGCAATTTGTTTTTCTTAAAAGTTTAGCTAAAGTTCAGTATTCCCTGTGTAACGGATAAAACATGTCATGGAGCATTATAACACGAGACACCACCAAACACAGAACATTTATCACAAAAGCTAAAGTTATAATAATAAAAAAAAAAAAAATTCCAATAAAAACCTATCAGTAATTTCTTGTAAACTGAAATGTCTGATATGTCTCAGTTCAACAGCTGCATCTCCATATGGCACCTTCTACCATCATGTTAAATAAAGTCATACAAAAGAAATGAAACATCCACTGAGGATAGGACATTTCTGTAAACAATCTGTGATATGTAACATTATTCCAGCATTTATCTTATGGAAAAACAGTAAATATAATAATGAAAAAAGGAATACATTTTTTTTTAAACCAAATGTTACCAAACATTCAACTAAATATTGCACATTGGATTGAAGAGCTAATCGCATTCTTTCAAATCTCGATTTCAATTTGAAAACGATTCAGCCCTAATGTGAAAAACTAGAGGGTTTTCAATACTTCCCTAAGCTGTCTGAGTATAAACCAAGGTAAAATGGGTGTTCATGCAAATCAAATTTACAGCTTGTGTGTGTTTTCTTTAATGCAGATGTGATTGACCTGACCGGGGATGACAAAGATGACCTGCAGAGGGCTATCGCCCTCAGTCTGGAGGAGTCCAACCGGGCGTTCAGGGAGACAGGCATCACTGATGAGGAGCAGGCCATTAGCCGGTGGGCTCAGCATTACTCATTAATAAGAAATGTGCCTAGAAATTTTGGACTTAACATCTGACTACACGGGAAGAAAAAAAAACAAAAACAGTTTCCACCAATCCTTGGAAGAAAAATAAAAACACGAGACCCCTATTGTAATCAGGGATGTCCCGAGCCGATTCTAAGCATCGGTATCAGGGCCGATCCAGGCATATTTTAACGGATCGTATTAGGTATAAATACAGCTGATTAAAATCAGATCCTTTCCTTCCTGAACTCTACTGTGTTTTGTTCACCTCGACCTGCGTAGTGTTGCAGCGCTGCTCCTTAGTGACAGCCTGGCTCAACTCTGCGAGCTATTCGCTCCATATGCAAGTACAAAATTTGAGTGTATGAATGTGAAAAATGATTTGTTTGCACCAGTGATTGACTGTGGTGTCAAAACGTCGGCGGTGGCAGATCGTATCAGCTGTCACCAATTAACATTACTTCTGTGAGTAACTTGATGGCTGTTGTCGGGTTTATGTGCTCTCTGTGGCCCGTATCTGTACTCTGCCAGGTCTGTACTCAGTATTGTTTTTAGAGGTAAGAGAAGCATCACTCTGTAACACCATGTACAACCGCAAGTGGACAGAGTGTTCTACAGTCCCAACAACTCCAACAGAGTGATACATCTAATACATCACGTGATAGTTACATAGTAACAACAAATCATCTCTGTCTTAAAGACAAGTAAACTGCGTTAAAAGAAATGCAGTTTTGAAATTTGGGTCTTCGATATTTTGAACGTTTCCAGACTAGGTTTGAGGTTTAATGTGGAATAATGGAATGGAATTAATATTTAAAGTCACCACTTAAACCTCGTATTTTTCCTTTCATTCACCGTCCAAGGCATTGCTAAATGGTCACCTACCTTGTCATTCATGTAATTCGTTTGTCATGTCGTAATTAACGGAGAATAAAAGCCTTATGAATATTACATTTTAAATCACAGCCCTTAATATAAAGTACAATATGACCTGACTGAAGTACAATGCTAAGGAGCCACAATCAGGCAGTTCAGTTAAACCCCATTTGGACTAGCATTGTGACAGGGCTTTGACTTTTTTTTTGCACAATATGAAGAATGAGAGGGAAGAAGTTTGAAAATACCACTATTTAGGAGATACAGTGTGGGATAAACTGCAACAGGGGAGCCAGTAAGTGACGGCACCCCCTACTGTGAAACCACCTTTAAAAAAAATCATAAGAAATTGAATTGTACATAAAGCAGGTAATTCCGCTACCACTAGTGGGTTGAGCCGGACCTTTCAAATGTATTGGTGGAATGGTCTGAGATCATTTGGTAGAAAAAGACGTCCATTGCCTTTAATTGAAATTGTTTCTTTTTCCCCGTTCTCTTATAGAGTTTTGGAGGCCAGCATAGCAGAGAACAAGGCAAGTCTGAAGCGCACCCACACAGAAGTATGGAGCGATTCACCCAACCCGTATGACAGGAAGAGGATAGACACCTGTCCTGTGGGGCTGAAAAATGTTGGCAATACCTGCTGGTTCAGTGCTGTCATACAGGTGGGCACACACACACAGATACTCACTGATGGTCCAAGACCAGGCGGAAGGCATTGTTTGAGATTGTTTTTGCCATTTCTTCTAGTACTTTGCTTACACCTGGTTTCTTTGTCAATAGGAAACTTATAATGGCACTTTGAATTGATTGATGGGTTCCTATTTGGTTGCATGTAATTGTAAAAATGCAGGAATCAATGCTTTAATCTGCTGCAGTTTTCCTAAGTAGTAATGGATAAGAGAGTCATCTAAATGTTTATATGCTGGAAAAAAATGCTGGAACATGTTAGCCCAGCTGTCACAAAGGCTTCCTTTCTTGTATGCTGGTGATGTCAGTGGTAGACTGTGACCTGATCTGAAATATGCCAGATGAACACTGGATACACCATCACATGGTGCCTGGCCCCTGTGTGTAATGAGGAGAAGGCACTGCTTGTACCTGACCCCGCTGCACTTGGTGCAAGCACAGAAGTAAACAACTTTTTCTTTTCATAACAAGATATCGAAATCTCGACAACTGTTATGTTCACTTTCACATTCAGAACAGAAATTAAACACCGTGACCTGAAGTTAAAGCAGTGAGGGTAAGTGGCTCTTGTAATGGCTGTCACTGCTGCAAAAGGTTGAACATGCGATCCTCCAATGTGTGCAGTTTTTGTTACATGTAACATAATTGCACCAAACTGAGTTTAATATTCTGTCATTTGTCATTTTGCGTTATGTTAAACATTCCATAGTGCGTTTCCCTACTTTCCTCCATCACCTCAAGCTGTTTTTCAGGACTTGTATCACATGATGCAACAAACGCTGTCAACATATCATTCCAAGTGATGCGTAAAGGGGTCAGGTTTTATTTCTATTTCATGCACTACAGCTGGCAGAAGCATGTGACAGATTGACTTGCATTGGTTGGAATTACTAGAAGAGAGGTCCTAATGTAATTGCAGAGAGAGCATAAGCTTTTGATTAAGAAATTTGTTTTAATTGGGGAAATGTGGAGACAAAGGGAGAAGCAGTATCTTCCACATATAGCATGCACGTAAAGTAGTGTGAATAATTATACAAAGTTGAAACCTTATAGCAGCATCCTAGCTTTACAGAGTGGAATGCCACATATAAGATGTTTAAGGCATTCTACTGTATGCATGTTGATGAGGCCTCTCTACATTAAGAAAACACTAGATTTTTTACTAGATTTTTCACTGCAGTTAACCGTGATTGTCCTCTGACATAAAACAATGGATGTATTTTATCATTGGATGTTACTAACCTGTCTTTATCCCTCTTCAACCTCAAGTCTCTGTTCAACCTGTTGGAGTTCCAGAGGCTGGTGCTCAACTACTCACCCCCAGCCCGAGTCCACGACCTGCCTCGCAACCAAAAGGTTAGACCCCTATATTTCTTCCCAGGACCTCAACAGAGGTAAATGAAGCCGCAAAAACAAAGTGAGAGTGTGACGATTTTTAGTTCAGTTGTGTGTATATTAGGGCTGAAACAATTCATCGAGTTACTCGAGTTACTGATTGTTCCACACGGACCGTTGTTCAGGAAGCACGCCACTAGCGCGCAATACATTTTGAATTTAGTTAGCGCGATGGCGGAGAGTAAAGATGTCCAGAAACGGCAGAGAATGTCTAAAGTTTGAGAACAAGGAGAACAAGGTGCAATGTGTCTACTGACCTGGCAGACCACAGCAGTACGACTTCAATGATTCAGCATCTGAATCAAAAACATCCGCTCCACGCTGTTTCACCGAGCGTCGCTGAAACAAGGTAACGTAGCCTAAGCAGCCACTGATTTTAATCGCATACTGTATTTGTAGCGATGTCGTGATGCGGGTTGACTAGATATGCTGTTTAGCTTTGATGTTTTTAACTAGTAAACTTATTCACGTTCAATTGCAAGAGAAACCTTCACACACACATATACACCTTCGTCTCTCACTCTTCCGCGTGCACGTGCACACACACACACACACACACACACACACACACACACACACACACACACACACAGGTTGCTAGGTTACCATAGCAAATAGGCTCACCCCAGAAATTATATATTATTTGTTAGCCTAATGGTAAATGCTGCAGGTGTAGAAATCTACATAAAACAGATATTTACTTTGATGTCAGGGCTAGATTACAGCATCAAACTTAATTAAATTAAATTGCCAAATGTTGGAGTTGGAATAAATACCTCTGTTCTTTTGCGAAATAAAAGCCAAATGCTTGATCATTTTACAGCCACATCATTTTCGTTATACATTATTTGTTTTGGTTGTTTCAAAATGCAAAAAAAAATATCCGATTAATCGATCGATTAATTTCTAGATTAATCGACTACAAAAAGAATCGATAGCTGCAGCCCTAGTGTATATCCATCTATAGCCTCTCACAGCTAGCAGTGCTTTAGCTCAGAGGGTTTGGAGCTGTGAGCCACCATTCAGCAGCTGTGTGAGCATGCCCTAAGTTCACAGCAGCTTAGTGTTTTGCCCCTGATAGTTCATGTAAACTCACTGCTAGCAAGCTACAAGAATCCCTACCCTCTGTGAAATTTTAATGAAACCCCGGTATTTCTCTTTCAGAACAGAAATGAACATGCAGAGACCGTGTGTTTAGAATAGTTATCAGTAGGGGAAATGTGGACGGTCAAAACCATGCGGAGGGCTCACCACAGGGTTAGCAGCCTGTCACTAATCTGGTCTAAGCCTCTTCTGTGGAAGTGTAGTTTGGGGCAGTCATCTCTTCATGTCAGTTCCATTGGGTCTAATCCCTGACCTTTCACTTCAGCAGTATGCAACTGCTAGAGCTTAGAATCTAATCCTTACGTCGGCATCCCTGACTTTCTAGCACAGAAAATAAGTGTGTTATAATGCACCGCTAAGTCACGTTACCCCTGTATCTTTCTGTCACAATGCCACTATGGTGATATTGCACAACGTAAAGATGAGAACTACGGAAACACTTTGTCGTTAAAAGTGACATGATTCAGTCCATGACCTTTACCATGCTCTTCAAATGACTTTGAAGAATTGAAGAAGAATTGAGAGTATTTAATATGGACTAATAAAGAGTTGTACCAAGATGCCTCCGATACTGCCTAAAATGCTGGTCTATGCACCGATCTGATACTATGTAATGAAGCCCCGAATAAAATCTACTTTTAAAGTAGTTTCACCTCCAAAGGCTGCAGCCCCTGAATTGGGACACAGCAGAGACAGTCAGACATGGTTAGCTAGGGGCGGCCACTGGCAACTACTGTTTTTAGAGCGCTTGAAGAAGAATTGATTTGTGTTTTGATCTGCTAGCGGAGAGTGCAACCACAGATACTCTTTCTAAACCGTCTTTTGGGTAACAATTACTTTTTTAGTTTATGTTAGCAAAAATTCAGCAATTTGGCAACATTTTACACAGGAACATACCACCAATTAAACATGTGTACAGTACGCAAGGCTTCAGTTTCGAGGGGTGGCACTAGTGTTGCCAATTTCAGTTGCTATTGCACTACTGTTTTATACTGGTACTGTACTATTTAAAATTTAAAATGTCTTTTAAGTTTACTAAATTGTGGCTGCATTTATTCCTAGATTTATTTATGTATGTTATTTTTCAATTAATGACTGTCTGTCAAACTAGATGATAAAAGAATGTTATGGCATTCATTCTTTGTATGTATAAGACTGGTGATACTATTATTTTTGTTAATATACTCGTTCATGTTTTACTCTGAGCAGGAACACAGGAACCTGCCCTTCATGCAGGAGCTGCGGAACCTCTTCTCCCTCATGGTGGGCTCCAAGAGGAAATATGTGGATCCGTCACGAGCTGTGGAAATCCTTAAAGACGCCTTCAAGTCCAGTGAGTCGCAGCAGGTAAGCCTCTTTCTGCCATACCGCCTCTGCATAATAACATTCACTTAGTACAGGCAGTGTTCAATGAAGAGAACGTCATTATTGCAAGCAGGTGAGAGGTTATGTTCTTGTTACATAAGTATCTCCTACTGATGAAATCAAAGAGACGGCACACATTTTACACACAGCTTCACATGGCAGTTTTGACCTGGTAGATGCTGAGTTCCTCAAGAAAGTACTAAACATATTAAAGTCTTCCACCTGCCAAATACCAACCTCCTTTCTTTTTAATTTATTTTTTATTTTGGTCTCTAAAGAGGTCCTAACAATTATTAATCAATGTTGTCCCTATAGAATTTAAGACTGTGCTAGAAAAGCCTCCTTTAAAAAAAGTAGTCTAGGTCCATCAACACCTACAGAGTACAGACCAATCTCTAATCTTCCAATTTGAAGTACATCTTTAGAGAAATTGGTTTTCATGCAGTTAGTTTCCTGAACTCGAACAATAAATCAGAAATGTCTTAAACTAATAAAGGCATTTTAACTGTCCTTGTGGGCTTGAAGTAAGCCCTAGTGGCTTCCCTTTTTCTATAGTAAATTAGAAAGGTTTGAGACAGAAGCCCCATTTTTATTTATTGTACTATTTGACCTGAGTGCTGCCACCAGTTCCATTACATATACTAAGGAAACCCATTGGCCATTTCTGTTATTCATTTTCAGTCTTCTCCAGTCGTTCTTCTTATCAGCTGGTCAGTCATCTGTAAAGCACTGCATTTCACTAACCATTGTAAAGGTGCTAATTAAATAGGCTTTGATAAATTTAGTAATAAGTAAATCTCTCCTTACGCTACCACCTTTAGCCAAATGAAAAGTCCAGCCAGTAAGTGCTAATAGTTAGCTGCTTGCTAAACCGCACAACATGCTTTGAATGCATTTTTTAAAACATGCTGCAGCTTTACAGACAGACCGTTTTGAAAGCCTTTTTATTATTATTAAATGAAGTGCTGTTTTTATTTGTTGTTCCATATTGTATGTTGTTGGATGTTATTTACCAGTTTAATAGTTTTAGTGATTTCTCATTACCTTGTCTGTATCGGTTTGGTTCTGTAAATAATTTAAATATGCGTCCTGAGACTCATGGGTTATATACCGATTACAAGTACTGTAGGGTAAAGTGTACACGCAAGTGTGACGCAGTTCCTTTTTTACATATTTACCACTACTACATGAGTGTTTCAGTCAGTTTGACAGACACAGTCACACTTACGAAATGTGAATAATTCCTGTAGAAACGTCTGCGTGTGTTGTTATTCATTCCTCTTTTGTCCTATAGAAAATAAGCACTTATCTGCTGTTTGCACATACATTAATACCTTTTGCCCCCCCCCCCCTCTTGTGCCGAGTCCTTTCACACTCAGGCTTGACTGCTCAGTTTCATGGCCGTTCTACTGACTCAGCTCCACTGAATCCGATACTCTTAACCTCTCTTATCTATAACTATTAATCCTCAAACCCACCCCTCTGAACTTTGCAAAAAATAATATTGACTAGTAGGGATGGACATGATTAATCGACGATTGATCATTACGAATTTCGTCGATCACGTTAATTTGTCATCGATTAAACTAATCGATGACAAAATCATTTCACATTCCGTCACGACGTACCATCACCGGACTGGTAGAAACTCACTACGAAACGAAGAACGGAATGAGGTTCCCTGGGCCAGGCTGGCCAAGTTAGCGCGGAGGTAGCTACCTGCATCCCAGGCTGGCGGGTGTGTTCGGCGGCGGGTGTGACTGACGACCACCAGGTAGCGGTCGCGTCTGACCCATGGATGTATTAAGGGAACCTCAGACCCCAGATCATGTCAACCTGCATATTTTTCTCAACAAAAACCAGTAGACTGGTGCAGAAGTTCTATGTGAGTAACTGGTTATTTTGTATTAGGCTTTGTCCGTACATTTTGACAAAACCTGTCAGATCTAAGTAGTGTTATGTTTTTGGTTAAGTTATTATTGAACATGATTATTTTTATTTATTATTTTGGAACAAACGAGGGTCTCTGTTTAACAACGCCGGCTCGCAGCAACGGTTCCGCTGCTAAATTAAACACCGCAGCGCATATATCTTTAAGTTTAGCCGAACCTACAGTTTCACTGTCACACGTTGTTCTTCTTGTAATTAAGATCTCATCGAGGTAAAAACATGCTGTATTTTTGTATTTTCATTGCGTTTTTAATTTTCCCGACGATCGACGAAGAAAATGTAATCGAATGCCCATCCCTATTGACTAGGAATTAGCTGTTTGTGCATATAGCCTATAATGTGACATACACATGTCAAATGTACAAAACCGTTGTGTTCTTCTTCTTACATAAGCATTCACACTAAGTCAGTGTCTCTGCAGAGGCTACCAGAGGTCAGCCTCTTGCCCTCTGTACTCATCAGTCATGTCACTACTCTGTGTATTAGTCAGATGGGCATTGACCTGAATTAACAGCTAGCATTGATGTCTTGAGAGATGGCCTCTTGGCAAGCACGCTCCTTTTGAAGTTCAGCAATCTGCAAAACTCCTCGGCTAAGACGAGTCATCTCCCATCCAAAGTTCAGTGTTAATCGGCAGATGACAGACAGAACATTGATTTGACTGATTGTACTGTCTTGCTTGCAGGCGTAGTTAAGTCCTATAGTTTGACTCCGTGACATCAAAGTGTCCCAAAGGCAGTCTGTGTAATTGGTCCCTTTGTATGTATGTGTGAATTTCTCTCAACAGCAAGATGTGAGCGAGTTCACCCACAAGCTGCTGGACTGGCTGGAGGATGCCTTCCAGATGAAGGCTGAAGAAGACAGGTAACCCCAGCTCTCTCTATCCAGAGGGCAATGTTAAAAGAACGGACATGCAGTAGACAAATGCTTGTTGGTGTTATTGGGCACCACATTTTGTGATTAACAATTTTTATTTTTTAACATACAAAACATGACCTCGTAACATGAACCCCCCTTCGTCATAATCGCCCACCTCCCCATTTTCTAGTATAGACATCCAATCTGGCAAACAGTTTATATCACATTTTTTCAAATGCCACCACCCTAGCCATTTTATAAACCCACTCCTGGATTGACGGCACCCCTTCTTCCATCCTCTTAAAATAATCTGGCTATCATTAAACTAGTCTGGACCCAGCTTCTTATGTGCTTATCCATCCCGCTTAGGATTGAGGGGCACCACATTTTGAAGCAGAGAATCAAATGTACATTGTACAAATGAATTAAATTCCTTTAAACAACATGTTTGTTTTGCTTTCAGGGAGGGTGAGAAGCCAAAGAACCCTATGGTGGAGCTTTTCTATGGCCGCTTCCTTGCAGTGGGTGTCCTAGAAGGTGAGATGAGGTGTTAAAGCTACAGTGCACCACTTTTTTTATATTAATGAACGTCCGTTACATTCAAGTCTTTGCCAAATTAGTTGATACAAAGCTAATTCAGCCTATCAGCTCCACAACACTATCTCTTTCTCTGTATTTCTCGGTATGGCTGTTTATAAAATGGCGTAGTCTGGCAACTTTTGTGCGCAGCAGCTCGAGTAATGAGTTTTACATCACCGCTGAGAAAGGACCGCACCAGCCAGACAAATTACAAGATAATTACCTCTTCTGAAGAGTCTATCGTTTTTTAAATCCTCCGTGTCAGCACCGAAGGCGCGCCGACAGTGTTGTCATTACTTCGAATTCTTCATGGGGGTGACAGAAACTACGCACTATAGCTTTAAATTCAAACCAATAAAGAGAGAAAGTGAGGGGTAGCTAGAGAACCCTCGAGAGTTAAAGCGTCAGCATGGTCTGATTGCAGCAGCCAGAAAGCAAGCCAGCCCTTGCCCCTAGTAACGAAAGACGACCTTGTCTTAATGAGATGTGGGCCATGTAAAAGAGGAGAGCGGCTGCATTGATCGCGGAAGACCTTGATGGCTGATTGACATTGTGCTTATTATGCATGACAACACTGGCCCAGAGCCACCAAAAGCTGGGCCAGTGGACTCTGCTGCTCACAAGATGACCTTAATGCCTCATCTACATGTCCGCCAGCAACAGTCAGTCGTCGATGCGGGGAGGTCTGTGCAGCTGTTTAATGATGAGTGAGTGACTGCTGAACAAGTGCAAATCAGCTCGGATGCAAACGAGTGTGAAACGGCTCATGTTATTGCTTTTTCTTTTCACGCTCTTTGCCTTTCCAACTCTTCTGGCACACATTGGACCCAATGTATGTGATATGATGTATGTGATGCACTCTCCCTTTCTCTCTCACATGGTGATGACACAGCTGTAAGTAGTTGATTGGAAAAGGGGGGGGGGGGGGGGGCACACGTCTACTGTACTTTTAAGGTTAACCCTAATCCTTTTTCAGTTAGGTCAGCAATAATGACTATCAGTGCTCATCTGTCTGTTGTGCGTTTGTAATTCCACAGGTAAAAAATTTGAAAACACAGAGATGTTTGGGCAGTACCCGCTGCAGGTGAATGGCTTCAAGGATCTCCACGAATGTCTCGAGGCAGCGATGATTGAGGGAGAGATCGAGTCCCTGCACTCAGCAGAGAACTCTGCCAGGTCTGGTCAAGAGGTCAGTATGACAACAGTTCATACTGGCTGGGGAAGTATTAATGGAAATGTAGTAAGTTATAAGAAATAAAATGAATAAAGTTTGTTTTCATCCTGAATGAAAAGCAGTAGGTGCACTAACCGTAACTAATGGCCTTAAGTTTAATACTGCTTCATACATCCCAAACGTTAAATATTTGGGATTACGTCGGGGATCCTCTCCAAAGGGTTGACCTCCTTGCCCTTTTGTCACACCTGTGCTATTCTGGGTGGGACCTCTGGTTAGCTGTAGCCTGGCCTTGGCTGTCCCACAGCAGCTGGGAGCAGCTAATTACCAGGCCAGTACACAGATGAGTATGGCACCCAGCTCTCTGGAAAAACCCCAGCCATCCCAAGGGAGGGAGGAAGGGAGGGAGCATTAGAGACAGAGCAGGAGTGACACTCCATTCACATCATATAGGAAAATGCAGGTCAAATCTAAATCAACAGCCAAAAATAATCATCTTAGATGGATAGGTTGCAAAAAAATTGTTATAGGGTTCTGAAACGTGAACGTTTAAAAAAAACTACTCCAAAGTTGGGCTGGGCAATATGGAGAAAATCAAATATATAATATATAATGCATTACCATATCCTCAATCTAAGACGATATCTGGTGTCATATTACAACATTAATTTATCGATATATTACCCAGCCCTGCTCTAAATTACCACCAAGCCCTACCAAAATCTATATTCTGACACGATACAGAGAACTCATCTCAAGGTCAACATCCAATTTTTCTTTCAGCACTGGTTCACAGAACTCCCTCCTGTGTTGACCTTTGAACTGTCAAGATTTGAGTTTAACCAAGCACTGGGACGACCTGAGAAGATCCACAACAAGCTTGAGTTCCCCTCTATGCTCTACATGGACAGGTAATGGAAATATTAGCACTGGGCTTTATTATGGAATCTACAGTATTTGTGTCTGCAGTAAATAACAACTAATCCCAAGTCTCTGTAAGACTGAAGCCTGTGCTGTGGCCTTTGTGTTGTTAGGTACATGGACAGGAACAGGGACACAACCAGGATCAAGAGGGAGGAGATCAGGAGGCTGAAAGAGCATCTGACGCTGCTTCAACAGCGACTGGAGAGGTACTATTTGTCCACCAATAACTGTTTATTTAGCCCAGGTCAACACAGCTCTCTAGACAGCCACGGAGAGTCATTTCTCACTCTGAGCGTTCCGTCACTATTCCCTCTATTCTTACTTGTCTCTCCCTTGGCTTCCCTGCATCTCTTTGACACTCACGCTCTCTACTACTCTCTATTCTCTCTCAGATATCTGAGTTATGGCTCAGGCCCCAAGAGGTTTCCTCTGGCAGATGTCCTCCAGTATGCAATGGAGTTTGCCTCCAGCAAGCCAGTGTGCACCTCCCCAGTGGAAGACATTGACTCATCAGCTCCTCCCGGTGGCACAACAGGACAACCGCTTCCCCCACCAAGGCAAGTTTCATAACAGATAGTCGTTTGATGTCACTGTTTTCCTCTTTTCCATCATTTCAGGGGCAGGAAAGCGCAAAGTGCAAATGGAAACAATGGGCCTAATGCAAGAAAATCTTCATATTGTTATCCTAAACCCCTCTTACTTTTTTTCTATGCTCATTATGTGCTTCACGTCAGACTCCGCAAACCCTCTCATGTGTACAAACTAGTCATGAATTGCTCGTTGAATTGATGTTCATGAGCAGTTGCGTGTTTGTGTCAACAAGTCATTCAGGCAGCTGTCAGTGAGAGAATGTTTTGCATTCAGGTTTACATTCTTCTTTGAAAAACTTCCAAAAAGTTTATGTTTGTAAGTTTATTCAAACATTTTTTATTGGCCAATTGGGAGTTGAGAGTACAGCATTGACTTATCTCCTTTTATGTTGATGTGACAAACTTGTTAGCAAACAGTTGTGTATTTATTCATACAGTAGTTGCAGAGCAACATTCATTTGGAGTCATGTTTCTTTTAGCTCTGTTTTTGGTCTTTACCAACCCCTGAGGGAAAAGTGTACAGTGGTTTTCTACAGCTTCTTTTTGCGGAAAAGAGCTGCCTGAGGCGGCTGAAAACGACACTATAAGAGTGGTGAGAGTAAACCAAAACAGCACATTTACCAGCCAGACAGCTAAACAATGAGCTGACACTAAACCTCAGGAAGAGCAACTGAGGAAGGAACCCTCTCCCAGGACGGGCAATAGACGTTGTGTGTACAGAATAAACGCATATTTTTGTGTGATTTATTTGTTGTTGCATTTTAGGCCTTTATTTGATAGGACAGCATAGACATGGAAGGGGAGAGAAAGGAGGAATGACATGCAGCAAAGGGCCTAATTTTTATATTTGTATTTGATATACCGCGTCTCTCACCCTGCAGCACAGCCGAGCAGGACTCCTTGCCTGCCCCAGAGACCTCGGGACCCGCCTCAGGTCTCAGCGCAGCTCCCACTGCTGCCCAGCAGCAGAGAGTACCCATTCATAAGCCCTTCACCCAGTCCCGGCTACCTCCCGACCTCCCAATGCACCCGGCCCCGCGCCACATCACTGAAGAAGAGTTGAGGGTGCTCGAGGGCTGCTTGCATCGCTGGAGGAGTGAAGTGGAAAATGACACGCGTGGTAGGTCTACCTGCCTTCTGTTTGCAGCTCTTTATGCTCGTCTCAATTCAGTACATTTTTGGCACAGACCGCATTGCCTCCTTAGTATCCAAAAAGGGTCTGGCTAGTCCACACAGCATTCCGAAATGGGAGAAAAACGTGCTCTGGTTTATTGGCATTTCTTTAAACCAATCACAATCGTCTTGGGTGTTGCTAAGCCCCGGACAGAGCAATGGTGCCGCTGCAAAATAGCCTCGGGAAGGAACTTGTTTAGCTAGCTCTCTGGATTTACCCTGCAGAGATCTGAGGAGCAGTTAACCATAGTCCTCAGAAATCCACCGGAGGTTAGAATTACAACACAAAGAAAGAGGAAGGTGTGGGACATCCGGCCAAAATGAGTGACACCCTGCAGAATTATCGGAATTTTTTGAACGATACCCAGTCCTACTGTTGTGCTTCCATCAGCATGAATTCCCTGTACCTCTGTAATATTGTAAAAGTTGCCTACTAATGGCACTTACTAATAGATTGTATATGATTTTCTTCCCACCAGATCTGCAGGGCAGTATAAACCGAATCCACAGAACCATTGACCTTATGTACTCTGACAAATCTATGATGCAGGTGAGCAGCACTTTTGAGTAATCGGTCATATTTGCAATACATGAAGCCGTCAACGGCTCCATTTGTTAATCAGCATTTTAAATACCCTCTGTGTTGTTCCAGGTTCCATACCGGCTTCACGCAGTGCTTGTCCATGAAGGCCAAGCCAACGCAGGCCACTACTGGGCTTACATCTACGACCCACATCAGCGTTGCTGGATGAAGTACAACGACATCTCTGTCACCAAGTCGTCCTGGGAGGAGCTGGTCAGGGACTCGTTTGGCGGCTACCGCAATGCCAGCGCATACTGCCTCATGTATATCAACGACAAGAAGCCCTTTCTCATAGAAGGTACACACGGACCAAGGTTTAGCCCGTAGTAGGGTTCAAATGTGTTAGAGCTATCAGTCTTCCTCTATAATAATTTGAATTTCATTTTCAATAATATTCGAATATTTAATGCTCAAATGCAGCCTGTTATTAATATGTACTACAATACTCAGGCTTATGCATTGCGATTTTAAAGTCATATTGAAACTATTTCCCATCCTTCTTCCGATTCCCAGCCGCAGCCTGTCACGTCCCCTCCCCCCCGTATTAACATTACTCGGTACGTAACGTTAGCTCCGTGATCTAAAGACCTCACAATGCCTTGTGTTTCTCACCCCCGCTAACTTATTGTTCATCAGGCGTCATGTGACATGACAAAAGCATTTTGTTTTCACGTGCGGGTAGGCCACGGCGAGAAGAGGGAGATTAGCTAACACTAGCCAACATATTTTAAAAAAAAAATCACATTCGAAAAGTAATTTCAGCATTTGAATAGTATTGATTATTTATTTATTTATTTATTTTTTTTTACTATTTGAATTATATTTGACTTTTGGAATTCGTTCCAACAGCCCTAATATGTTAGGCTGGTTGACAACTGAGAGTGGGTCTGGGCAAGCTTCATTCACAGCGCATTTCCAAAGGGGCGTCACGGACGCCCCTTCAACCAATCAGACCAACGATCCGGGTGACGTAGCAGCAACAGCAGCATCAACGGGTTGCTGCACTTCGGTGGGCCGTCATGTTGAATGTAAACAAAAAGCTGTCATCGTGTCAGCGGCTGTGATTGGTGCCTCGATTTGGAAAAAATTGAAATGGGCTTGAATGGGCTCTTGGCCAGACTGACTTGCAGAGCAAATCTCAAATTTGCCGGAAGTTCGTCAGGGTTTTCCCAGGCTACTAATATGTATCTTTGATGCAAAATTGTGTAGGTGGTCGGTTTTTGTCTCTGTTTATTAATTCAGACATTTTTCTCAAAAACACTTGGCTGCAGTTACAGGCCAAAATATAACATCTGCTACTTATGTGTCTGGTGGAGGACTGATTAAGTCGTGGGAGATATGTCTGATTTTAATCAACTATTGTTTCTACTGCTTGTTCCGTCACTCCCTCGCTGGTTATCACATAGTCTCATTCTTTGAAATGTGGAGGTAACCAACAGTTATGACATTATTAATATTTTATATATTTTATATGATATATTAAGATTTGTTATATACAAATCATGCTTTATTATTGGATTAATTTAGGGACATGGTTCAGTTATGTTATTTTGTATATTCTGGGAGCAGTCTAGACAATTTCCAACCACTTCCTTTATAAATCCTTCCCACGTCTAGTATAAATCTGCATGTAGATACAAATACAGATCTTTTTGTGTAGCTTTTCATTACACCCCTGGTACCTGCATAGCCCTATCCCTAAGCTTCTTGGTAATTTAACATTTAACACTAGAATAAAATATCACTTGTGTTCGGTCGTCTGTTGGCTGAGCTAAATCAAAGTAGCGAAGCTGATTCCACTCAGACTTTGTACTGCCATCTTTCCTGTAGGGCAGTTTGTAGACCTGCTGTTGAAAGTGAAAATAACAGATCATGACAAGAACAAGTGAGTTCCTGTCAAAGCATAGTTTTGAGGCTTCTTCACTTCATGTAAAGTAATTTCTGTTGAAAGAATTGATTAAAAAAACACACACATTGCAGCAATAAACTGTCATGAGCAGCCCAGTTTACAGTCACTGGGCTAGATTTATCAAGCCGTTTGCGCCTGTTTCCAGGCACCAATTGGTCGCAAAAGACGGACGTAACCGATGCGGGCTATTTACAAACAGGGCGCACTTGGGTAAAATCGCAGATTGCCTGCCACTTGAGCGAGAAGAGACAAGTTGCGCTTTCAATATACGTTTGTGGGAGGGTCATGGGGAAAGTGGGAGTTCCACCCAAAAAGGTGGAAGGATATGCGTAAAGTGCGCCTAATTATATATTCTGTGGTATTTACAAAGACTGCCAGTAAGAGCGTGCCTCTATTCTGCGGGGGAAATTCTCCGCCTCTTAAAAGCAGGTCTAAATCAGCCGCAATCGGGTTTCCTCGTAGGCCTGTATGCCGCTGGTGAAATGGTAGCAGTAATCTGAGCAAGACGAAGATTTTGGCCCGGCTGAACTTATTTTTAACACAAGGATCACACTTTGTCAGTGGAGTGAACACAAAATCATTAAGCGTTACAGATTAAGCAGCCATGCAATATTAGAGTTACTGGAAGAAATTAAAGATGACATTGAATCCGACTCAGCGTTCACATTCCATCCCAGCAGTTGTTAAACTCCTCGCTACATTACAAATATTGGCATCAGGATCATTTTAAACAGTCATAGCATCAGCAGTGGGAATATCTCAGTCTGCACCCAACCGCCGTATCATAGCACCAGTACCGCTTTGCTACAGCACAATTTACGGTATAGTGGGCGGAGAAAGACGGCGATTGCCTGATGGGGGTCAGGTTTGGTAAATACTACGCAAAATGTGGAAGCATAGCGTTGCCCTATTACCGAACTCGCATAAACAGACGCAGCGTAAACTGCGCTAGTGTTAGTAAATGAGGCCCACTGTCTCTCTCTGTTGTTTGTGCAGAGGAGTTTGATAAAGAAACGGGACAGATACTCAGCGGCATGGACAAACTGCCTCCGGACCTGAAGCAGTATGTGAAGGAGGACAACGAGCTGTTTGGCAAGGAGATTGAGGAGTGGGACACCCTGCAGGCCCGCAAGGCCCAGCAGGAGAAGCTTGCCCTGGCCACAGCAGCCGCAGCCGCCTCGGCAGCAGCCAGCATCTCCACTTCTTCCTCTTCCCCTCAGCCCATGAGTATCGACTCCAGCCCTCCAGACAACACAGGTCAGGGTCCTGACACTCAGAATACACAGGAGAGTATGTAACTGAGAATCAATACTTGGCTGGAAGATAAATACAGAAAAAATAGTTATGAAAGGATGAGGAAATGACCTTGAAATATTGGCGTGCAGTCATACTACTCTAACTCCCTTTGGCATGTTATTGTATACTATTGCATACGATATACAGTATCACAGGAAAGGTCTTGGCTAAAAAAAATAGCTGGCTGTACGAAAGTGATCTTAAGCCATGATCACACTTGCCATCTTTTTTGACAAGAACAAGTTGATTAGGGCACTTTTGTAGATCATATCGTATAACTCACTGTGCTCCGCCACTAGCACAAGTCTATCTATCGGCACCTTCTCCTTTTTCGTGTTGTTATGGAAACGACAGGTCTCACTACTCGGCTTGTCATGCCATGGCCAGCTGTTAAAAAAGCGCTTGACGTAGGGTGCTTTTTTTAACTTCAGAAAGTAGCTCTCTGAGCTGCAGGAAGAAAAAGAAAAACGTTGTTAGTGGAATTATATTAGAATTCTAATGTAAAACAGACGCTGGCAGCTTCAAAAAGACGCCAAATGTGAACATAGCCTTAGATGTTCATTATTCAGCACTCCAATGTATTTCTATTGAATCATGGTGAGCACACGGTAAGATGATATGCTAAATTAGGCAGTGAAAGATAATTGTTATCGATACTTTAATGTGGACATGCTGTTTTTACCTAAACTACATTTGAATCTAGGCACCGGTTCAAAATAAGCACTTTCTTGATGTAATCCTAGATATTGATAAACACTATGGGTCATTTCTGCAATCATGCATATAATTTGTGGCATTCGTGTGGGTGACAAACATATAAAATCATTTCAAAAATGCTTGTGTGAAAAACGTAAGAACCATGCATTTTTTGTTTGTTTCTCTTATGGTGTCATTGCCCTCCTGCAGCACCCCAGCAGGACCCAGAGTACATGGAGCAGCCATCACCCACTAATGACTCCAAGCACCTGCAGGAGGACACGGAGAGGGCCATCTCCAGGGCTGCTGCTGAGCAAGAGGAGAGAAGCCCTGAAGCATTGTTAAATGCTGTATGTAAAACATGCAAAAACACTCAGTTCTCGCACCGTTCTCACACCGAGTCATTGTCACCCATCAGGTGCCTCCTGTTGTTCGTACACTTCAGTTTGTTAATATTGATCACCAAACTGAAGTGTATCCACCTGTGATTTTATTTTCTCTTATTTTATTTCATCCAGTCATTTTTTTTTTCCTGTTGAGTAACTAAACTCAGGTTTTTTTCTTCTTTTTTTTAAGATTATTTTTTGGGCATTTCCGCCTATAAACACATATAGAGCATCCAATCTGTACATTTTTATATTCATTTTGTCAAACAAAGACATTAAGCACTCATTCTTCAAAAAGTACAAGACCGGATGAAAATCCTATTCGGAACGAAAGCCTTTCATTCTCACATTATGAGGCAGTTCTGTGAGATCAACAAAATAACATCTATTGATGAAAAGGGTTTCTACTGGATGATACGTGACAGGTCATATGGTGAAAATAAATTACAAATGTACTTTACTTGCAGGACAAAAGATAAAAGGTAAGATAGAACAGATAACTTGAAGAGGATGCTCGTCCCGATTGACAATAAGATATATTCTATTCTAGCTCTCCCTGCATCACTATAGACAAACATGGGACGGGACAGACCACAGTGATGAAATGTTCAGCCGTGATAACGGTTGGGTGTAAAGCTCCTTTTGTATGAAAACATGCAACCGATTGGGACAGACATAAATAGAGTAGCTTCTTACTGTATAAGTGTTTCAGGGGTGGAGAAGATGAATTGAAAGAGGTTTGGAGCAAGATGCTCCTCCATCGGTCACGGATCAAGGAACGTGAAACTTAAATCTGTCACTTTAAAAAGATTTAGTTAAAGCTTTCTTTGCACATTTTTATTTACAGCATTATATGTTTATATCACAATATGCTGTATATTAACCTTATTGGGAGAAAACGGGTAGTTCTATGTAAAATCATTGTAACATTGATATAGTGAAAATGGCACGATCCTCATTTCATAATGCCTCTGCGGGAATGATGAATCTCCCCCCAACTAGGCGCTGTGCTACCCCCGGCGTCGCGCACAGCTCAGATTTGCCTCTTTGCGCTGCGCTCAAAGTTAAAATTATTTCAACTTTGACCTAGTTGCAGCTGACCTTTCAAAAGCACAACCAATTGGATAACAAGCTGTTGTTACCTAGCAACGGGAAATAGCTTCCTTGCCACCCTTGATGACGAATGCTGCGCTTTGCTCTCTGCAAATCGCTTATCATGTGTAGTAGGCTGAAGACATTAAAACTCGATGTATAAATAATATGTGAATATCAGTTTTCATCCATCCGACCCAGTTTAATATCCACTTAAATGTTATACATCGTACTGTATGAAGTTGGGGGGCCCTGCTCTATCTCTCTTTGACCTCTGATATATAGCAATTGTAAGTCGCTTTGGATAAAAGCGTCAGCTAAATGACATGTAGTAAAAATGTAGCTAAGGGGTCCTTGGCCTAAAAAAACTTTGAAGACCCGTGGTCTAGGTAATTAATGGGAAACACTCGGTACTACTTTTTATAACATTTCCCTGTTATTTTTTTCTCCCCTTCATGTGATCGCCCTTGCCTTTCCATCAGCTCTCTGTCCTTCCTGTTTCATCTGTCTCTCTACAGTCTCTTCCCCCTCCCTCCTCCCCTCAGCCTGAGGTCCAGGTGAGCACCCCCTCCACCCCTCCCCCTGACCTGGTCACGGAGGATGAGTCCCCTGGCCAGCGCACGGTAGAGGTGGCCATTCCTAATGTGGGGACCTTTGTCATTGAGTCAGAAGAGGGGGGGTACGATGATGAGGTAGCTCTCGCCCAGCCAAATCTTCTCTCTTCCTTTTTGTGCTAAGAAGCCTGCGCCTGTTTGATATATGGAGTGAGAGCACCATTGCCCATTTACATGGCTCTGCATAAGGTTTTTCACACTTGAGAACATCTGACCCTTTTTACGCCGACTGATTTCAGGATTGGCTTGAGGCTGGAAATGCTGCGCAAATAAGACTGACCTCTTTGTTGGCCTTCCTGCATTGCTCTTGTGTGAAAAGTCTATTCTTGAACTAGTCTGCATCTTGGCACAAAGGCAGATTGACCTTTTGCAGAAAGCTATGGTCTGCTTCTTCAAACATGTCAGTCTTAGGTGAAAAGAAATGAGAACACAGGCTCATGTTGTGATTTGAAAAAGCTTTCACCTGTACATGAAGCCAAATGCACTAACGTTGATTATTATAGTTTGCACAGATTTCATGCAGTTACCATGGAATCACAGTTTGTTTTTTGGGGTTGGCTTGATATCAGCAGTAGTTGTAGGTCAGTATGTTCTGAGTGCATTGCTGCTTCTCAGTATTTTCTAGGCTGACTCATGCACTGTTTGCTATCTGTCACACATAGCTGTCATATGGCTGCATTGGTTTTCACACATAATCCGTGTGAGGATTGTGCATTGTGCCATTGAACTGACTGGCTGTGTCCGTCACAATTGTGTCACTCTAACCAATGCATGGACTGCTGAGTGATGTCTGGCATGCCCTGACTGCGGTATGCTTAATTGCAGTGCCTCAGCGCACGTAACATAGTGGTCGGCCTTGCTCAGTTCTTCACAAGGGCCTATTGTTTTGTTTGACATGGTTCCTGCTTCCTGGGCAGGCAATGATGACCCCCAACATGCAGGGTATAATTATGGCCATTGGCAAGTCCAGCAGCGTGTATGAAACGAATGGGCCTGAGGCA
Source organism: Gymnocephalus cernua (assembly GCA_023631565.1). Classification (NCBI taxonomy): domain Eukaryota; kingdom Metazoa; phylum Chordata; class Actinopteri; order Perciformes; family Percidae; genus Gymnocephalus; species Gymnocephalus cernua. The sequence goes on from CM042439.1 coordinate 23,124,448, forward strand.
GCCTTTTTTAAGGTACACACTATCTCTCCTTTACCTCTCTTCATTCCACACTAACTCACTCCACCTCCATCCACCTACTCTTTTATGTGTTTCTTTGTCGTCTTCTGTGTACTTTATTGCAGTGCAGTAAGAAAGATTAAAACATGTTACAGTAATTTACAGCAATTAGTCACTGTTACAGTAACAGTGAAACTTAACAGAGTAACTTGAACCTGGGCTGCGTGTGAGGGGAATGCTATCTGTATTCAGGCTTGTGCTGCACAGGTGCTCAGCTCCAAACTTGCCTTCCAAATCTCTTTTAAGAAACCAAGCAGAAAGGTAAACTGAGGAAACGTGACCGTGCTGTATGCCACTTCTCAATAGGGACAATGTGTGGTGAAACTAAAGGGACAGATCAATTACTAATAGGGAAAAAGTTCAGATGCAAATGAGTATGTAATTGTGGCCAATAATGTACAATCTCAATAATAATCTTGTTCAAGTTGCATATGCTGCAGCTTTTTTAGTTCAGAGAGAGGGAAAGTTTAAAAGAGTGAGTGAATATGTTACTAAATATATTTGATATCATATACTGTGGAGACACATCCGCCTCCTGTAGAAGTTCTGTTGTGTGTTTGCATTTAACTCTGAATACCCATTGAACCTGTTTTCCCACAGCACAGAGGGAAGATTGCAGTTATGATTGCACACGCCGTATTGTTTTCAACATGTCATTATTCGCAGTGTCTTAGCCCAAAATGTATAGAATCCGTTAGGCCGTTTGAAGTCCTACTATTTCAATCCAGTCTTTTGAAATACAAAGTTTTTTTTCAGAAATGGGAGCCTAAAAACGCAAGTGCGTTGAGACTAGGGCTGGGTACCGAACTTCTATACTTTTAGGCACCGACCATGTCCTCCATAGTATTGTGTATCGATTTCAGTACCAGACTTCAAGGAGTTAATCTCATCAGCGTCAGTGAGCCAAAAAAACATGGAGATCTAATAATGTTTGTGATTGGCTGGCTAACGTCACACATTGTAGAGGGATGCAGAAAGAAACCCCCACTACATTACACACAGAGACAGGGCTCACGTGTGTAAAGAAGCTAAAAAGTGAAACCAATATTTGAACCGTAATGCTGTAAATTATTTTAGTTAAAATGGATGTTGTAAAATTAGTATTGACTATCATTCAGGAACCGTTAGCGAATTCACGGCATCGGTATTGAATTTTTTTAGAGCATACCCAGTCATGGGTGTCATGTTTTTTTTTTACGATTATTTTTTGGGCTTTTCCTACTTTATTTGACAGGACAGCTAGGTGAGAAAGGGGAGAGAGAGAGACGGGGAAGACATGCAGGAAATCGTCACAGGTCGGACTCAAACCCTGGACCTCTGCATCGAGGCATGAACCTCCAAGTATATGTGCGCCTGCTCTACCCACTGCCCCAACCCGGTCACAAAATTCAATAGTTGTGACTTCAGAAATCAACTCAAGTTATCTGTCCGAAAGTTCGTAATCTGGGCGAAAACAATCACGTACCTTTTTTAAGTTCTCGACTCGATGGGACCTGAATAAGTAGTAGTCTCCCTGGCCAGACCAACTCAGCCTTAGTCAGAGTTTTTAACCATGACTCGTTAACTCTTTGAACTCTCTCTCTCTCTGTTTATCTCTCTCTCTCTGGTCAGGCGATCAAGCTGGAGTATGCTCGTCTTCTGAGATTTGCCCAAGAGGACACACCCCCTGAGAATGACTACCGACTACAGCACATCATCGTGTACTTCATCCAAAACCAGGCGCCCAAGAAGATTCTGGAGAGGACTCTGCTCACACAGTTTGCTGACCGGAACCTGGCCTTCGATGAGAGGTAGGTTAGACTGTACACTCTGCAACAACTTTGTGTTTAAAAAAGAGAGTGTATTCTGTTCTTAGTCACTTAAAACAATCAAGTTAGATCAGAGATCTTCAACAGGGGGTCCGGGGCTCCTGTGGGGTCCTCAGAGTTGCTGCAGGGAGGTGGGGAGGGGGGTGAGCAACAAATTATTGTTAATTATTTTGTTACAGAAAAATACTTTGCACGTCTATAACGTGAGACAGGTGCGTCGGAGGATGATGAGTAAGTCAGAAGTTGCAAAAAAACTCCTGCACACTGTCTAACTAAAAGAATAATTTAATAGTAGGCAACGTTTCGTACTAGACCATCATCAGGCAAAATCCAACAAATTATTAGCAAATATAAATCAGCCAAAATCAGCTGAAAAGAAACACACTGGTGACAGGCTTACTGGCCTATAGGTAAGGAAATCACTGGTAGCCATCCACAGACACATTTCATAATAAGGATTAACTGCCACATGTATGTTAACATTAAAACTTGATTCATAAAATCATGCCAAAAATGATTTTTATAGCTTAGCTTATGCACTAAAAAGGTATGTATAAATGCTTTAGGCTGCCCTACATGTTGGTGTAGGCCCAGTTTAATACGCAACTTCATTTTATAGAATATTAGTAGGGGGTCCCTGCTCCATCTCTCTCTCTCAGTTAAGGGTCCTTGGCTTAAAAAACCTTAAAGACCCCTGAGTTCGATCATTTCAGTAAAAAACATTTCTGTCATTGCCCAGCAGAAGGCAGCAGAGACCTTGCCTCTGACATAAAGGTTCACTGTCAGTCTTGCCTGGACCACACTATACTGCTGCAAACCCTTGATCGTATTCCCTCTCTCTCTTTAGTTCAAACACAAATCATTTTTTTTTTTTTTTTAATTATTACCGCTGACTGCAAATATTACGATTCCCTCCCCATGAACATCGTAATGTTAATGTCATTAGGGTACGTAATGCCCCTTACTATCTCTTAAAACTTTTTTAACTATGCTTGTTGGCCTCAATCCATATTCATGAGTGAAAAAATTGATTTCTCCCTTCTCCGCTATTTTGAGCAAGTTAATTAGATTTATGTGTGCATGTGGCCTCAATAGGAGCCTCCGGAGGAGCGTTTCACTTCTCCTTTCAGCACTAAAGAGTGATTCATTATGCCACGTTAGGGCCTAGGGGCAGGGTGGACTGTTTCATCTCCTGTAGTACCTTACAATGACTCATCGCTAACGCCGCTTCCTCTTCCTGTCTCCCCTTCTCTCCCCCTCGCAGATGTAAGAGCATTATGAATGTGGCACGTGCCAAACTGGACCTTATTAAGCCTGATGAGGTCAACATGGACGAATATGAGGTCAGCACTGCTGTCTTCTGGGTTTTATTAATCTGAAGTAGTAGATTTTAGTCCTTTTATACTGTCTTAATACAGTGTATATATATAATACAATACAGTATTATACATTGTCTTTGCTGGGACGTAGTTAATAATTAAAAATGCTAGTATTTGCCAGCAAGTTTTTTTTGTATGCTTGCCTAGAGTAACTTGTGTGTTTGTCTCAATCAGATGTGGCATCAGGCGTACCGGAATTTCCGCGAGACAACCATCTTCATGATGTCTGGCTTGGAGCTCTTTCAGAAGACAAAGTACGGTGACACCTTGTTCCTAGCGCTCCTCCTAATATTCAATATTGGAAATATTTTACTCGGTCTTCAACTATTTTGTTAGAGCTTTAACTCACACGAGTTTAGTGTCGCACGTGGCATTTATTTTCAGTTAATTTCCCATCTGTAGCAGCCAGTCAATGTTGAAATGTCACCTGCAGAGGGCAGCAACTTAACAGTCTAGCTTCCTAGTTGTGCAGTGAGTTCATCAAGTTTATTTCTCCTGTGAAATGGCTTTCCTTCACAAGTTCTCAGTACAACTTTGATACTGTTTCATCTGAATGTAACATCTGTTCATCTCTTCTTTTTTTTTCCAGTTACATGGAGGCTCTGATGTATCTGATCTACTCGTACCAGTACAACAAGGAGCTTTTGTCAAAAGGGTTGTACAGAGGGCACGACGAGGAGCTTCTTGGCTATTACCGTCGAGAGTGTTTACTGGTGAGGCAATGCACACAGTCACTGATTTATTTCAAACATCTTGTCAATTCTCTCTTAATAATGGTGGATATATTCATTACTACGTATATGTCCAGTGTTCCACAGGGTCTTGAAAAGTCTAATAAAATCTAAAATTTCAAAATCAAAATTGTGGGCCTTAAAAAGCATTGCGTTCTAGGTCTTAAATCATTTTAAACAGGTCTTCACTTTCGTCACCTCTCTGCAGGTTCTGTTTTGGACCGGACACCTTTGTGTTCAGCAGTTCCTTCCCTGTGATCCCCGTCTCTCCTTTGTCACTCCCTTTTCCTCTGTATCAAACTTCCCCTGCTAAAGTGACTCAGCAAAACTCTTGCGGGCCAGACATTTCCCCTTCAATGCTGAGCCGTGGGACTGTAATCAAATTGCTTTTGCTGAGATATTGCTTTGGCTTGCTTGCAGCCCACAAAAGATTCTACTGAGGTTTTTTTTTTCATCTGACACTGCCAGATGAAAATCCTTTCAGCGTTGTGATGTGAGCCCCTTTTCATTTCACCCCCGCCAAGCTCCAGGCGGTGCTCTGGTATTATTGGTTAGGGCTGCGGGTATTTTGGTCCGATCAGCCCTCGTACTGGTCTTTAGCGGCCCCTCTCGCCGCTGCACTCAGTAACCTTACACCAGCATTGTGCTCCTAATGTAATCATTGGAGAGGGAATAGGAAGCAGGAGGGCCAGCAAGTGTAAACACATTAGCATGAGACACAAGCGTGTCCTCAGCTAACCTCAAACCCCAGCTCTGCACGGCCTGATCGGTCATCTCAGATCTCTGGCCAGAACCTCTGGCTCCGTCCGCTCTGCTGTTTACCTTCAGCTCTTGTTTTAATTGAAAACACTGCTAACATTGACACAGTTAATGTACTTGGATGTTTTGCAAATCCAACCCTCCAAACTGGCTTGCAAAAAAAAAAAAAAGGGGAGGGGAGGTCAGGGAGTTTGTCTGTGACAGATTTGGCCAAGAACAAGAAGAAAAGCTTGTATCCTCATGCATGCAGGATCCTCCGACCCACTTCAGTTCCACTGGCTGTAGGATATGATCTGTGATATTAATGGTGTCAGGGGGAGTAATGTCCGTACTTAAGCTGTCTGGTACTTATCTATTAGAGCGAATGGAAAATGTCACTAGAAAGCACAAAGCAAGAATAAAACAATGATAAAGTCAGCAAAGTTTGATCTTTGACAAGTTATTTCATTTCCTTGGCCAGGATATTCTGCTGTATCAAAGCCACAACACAAACTTGGCTTTTAACTTTGCAACGATTGAGTCTAGAGCAGAGTGAGGCAGAACTGTAGTTTCAACTTGGAGCGTGATTATCCCCTAAATCAAAATAAGACAAAGACTAATAGTACAGGGTTCCCCACGGTCATTGAAAACTTGGAAAAGTCAAGACATTTCAATATCTCATTTTCCAGGCCTGGACAAGTCATAGAATTAGTCAAATCCTTGAATGTTTTGGGAAAAGTCACGGCATTTTTGTTGTTTTAATAAACCTTCCACATAATGTAACATAACGGCAAATGTATTTTCTGTAGCTGTTGACGTAACGTAGCTCTAATGCGTGACAACATTTAGTTTACTATCGCGTACGTTTTCTCCCCGCGTTGCGTCTCTCCCACCATGTATGGCAGCTAGCTGAAATGATGTTGCTGATTATGATTTGATGCTATAAAAAAATAGTTTGAATCTGATAAGTTTGAATAATGCCAGGCAGGTGTACATTTTAATATTGAATGGCTCTCTAATGATAGTAGTATGTAGGCTGCATACTTTATGTTGCATTGTTTTCAGACTGGCATCCAGAAATGATTTATTTGTTGACAATAAGTGTCAAACCATTCAGTATGAAGTATTGAGGCGCTGCAGAGACGTTCCATCTTAACAATCGGAATCTACAGACTAAAGAAAAAAATCTTTGTTTGGTACAGATCCTCGCATAAATCACACTATAATCATTACAATTTGTTTACAAATTGTTTAAGTGACTTGTATAATCTTATGTATAAAAGATTCATCTGTTTTGTGTGTGTGTGTGTCTGTGCCTGTCTCCATAGAAATTGAACGAGCAAGCGGCTGCCATGTTTGAGTCGGGAGAAGAAGCGGAGGTGAGCACAGGCCTGGGCATCATGAACGAGCTGGTGGTGCCCTGCATCCCTCTGCTGCTGATCCACGACACGGAGAGGGACCTGCTGGCAGTGGAGGACATGAGGAACCGCTGGTGCTCCTACCTGGGCCAGGAGATGGAGTGTGAGTCCCCGAGAGGGCAGGAACACACGCCGCCTGTTAGATATTTCTGGAGGGTTCAAGTCTAAGGTTACTAGTACATTCCCCGTACCCCTGCCAAAGATCACCATAATCAGGCCACTGCTCAGTTCACAAGCTAGGAAGGCTTTGAGGGTTGTGCAACATTCCCTCTTGTTAGTTCTTTCTTTTTTTTTTATTTTGAACAAAAAATGACTATCAAATAGAAAACACAATAAGTGCGTAGCAGCACACCAAAAGGAAAACTACATCTATAAAGTGTTACAAACAGTATGTTCAATCTGTCCGAAAAGGAGCAGGATGAAGCCAAAGCTTTTTTTCCCAGCCCCTGATTCAACTAGGTAATCTGAGAAAAACACATCCCAAACACGACCCGTTTTCAAAAATGATATTATTCAGTGCTTTCCCAGCGATAATTTTAAGTCATATCCCCAAAGGTCCAACATATAGGAGATCACAAGACATGTTGGTAACTCTTTATTTTAAGTTCCCCAATTTAGCATTCATCAGCAGTATACAAACATCCAATCAATGGTTTATGACACCCTGTAATGTAGTTATAAGCAGATACAAGGATACGTTTCAAGTGTTTTATTAATGTGTAGTATTCGTCAACAATTGTAACTTCCTTTTTTAAGACATATTTTACAGCCTCCACTTATTAACGGCCACAGGAGGAGTTATAGTTGTTGACAAATCCATTCCTAAACACGTATACCTGCTTAGAACTACATTATAGTGTGTTATAAACTAGGGTAGCAACAATTCCGTGGTTAATCGATTGATTAATCTGCATTATTTTAATCAATTAATCAACATTTACTAGCCACTACAGATGGGAAATGAACTAAACATAAATGTGCAACACTGAACTCAAATGAGTTAAAGGTGCTGTAGGTAGGGTTGTGAAGACTTAGTCAAAGAATTTGAACATCGACAACTAAGGCCCAAAACGGTCTCCTAAGCCCCTCCCCCCACAAGGGAGAATGAATGTGTGTGCATGAGCAGTGATTGACACACAGTTAGACCCCCCCCCCCCCAAAACCCTGTTTCCTTAGTTCTACTTGTGAGATCACATTGTCAACATTTACCCAGTGAGTTCTGGGTTTAGGCGTCTGATTTTTACTAGAGATGGTCCGATACCATTTTTTGGTTCCTGATACCTATTCCGATACCTGAACTTGCGTATCGGCCGATGCTGAGTACCGATCAGATACCAGTGTGTCATATTTTATTATGTTTTAATAGCTGTATACTACTCTCCCTGTATGGATGTGATATGATTTCCATCCTGGTTGAACGGTCTGGCTCAGGTTAAACTCTTTGTGAAACATGAACAAACGCAAACAATGAACGCCATAGAACTTTATTTGACAGTCAGTCATAATGGAAAAAGAACATAAATAATTTTAAAGTAGATTTTCTTCGGGGATAAATAACGTGGTAGCAGATCGGTGCATAAACTCGAGTACTTTCAGATACTGATACCAGCATTTTCTGCGGTGTCCGATGCGTTTTGGAACATCTTTTTTATTTTTTTATTTTTTTAACCACATTGTGATGCAAAGCCCATACAGTCCAACCATTCAGTTTCCTTCTGTCTTTTCCTCCTGCTGGCAGCCAACCTCCAGGAAAAGCTGACCGACTTCCTCCCTAAGTTGCTGGACTGCTCGACGGAGATCAAAAGCTTCCACGACCCTCCCAAGCTGCCCGCCTACTCCGCCCTGGAGCTGAGTGAACGATTCAGCCGCGTCATGGCCGCCCTGGGCAGGGTGCCCACCGAGGCCAGATGAGCCCACCGGGGCGGGGACGAGGATCCTCTCCCTTGTCACAGGCCCGAGTCCGGGGCAGAAACCCATGGACCTCTCTTAACCCATGCCTTCCTTATAAATCCAGGGGTCTCTCGCTTCTAGCTGTTATTCCTCTGTTACTCTTTTGCTGCTATAGGTTTTGCCATTATAAATATTATATCATTTTTATTTTAAGCAAAACACAACAGAGGAAGGAGAATGGACTGATGGGAGGGAATAAAGAAATAAGAGAGGAGAAGTTGGTGGGAAAAAAACAGTGGCAATCCTGCAGTGGTTAAAAAGCCAAGCACATTTTGCATCAGCTTTGCAAAAAACAGAGAGACAGGTTTGAGGGTTTTTCCATAGTTTATTATTGATGTTGTTGCTGTTTGATTCAAGCTTCCCCAACCACAGTCATAACCCTTTCTAAAGCACGCCTCTCTGCGTGAAAAGGATCACCCTGCTGCTCTGCCTCCAGTTTGGTACAGTATTACCACGTTTTGTTTGATTTTTCTAAGGAAGTCAGGAAGAGAGCATCAGATTCATCAGCGGCTCAGAGTATCTCGATCGGGTCTCACGTCTTTGAGGACCGCGGCGGAATGAGATGTTTTAAGTGCTGTGGTAGACAGCCATGGACTTCCTGTGGCTTGTTAATACATCGAGAGAATAAAATTTTATTTATGGCCCTTTTAGGCCAAATAAACAAATGTTTTGCCTGATGTTGATTTGTCCTTTGTTTGCACAACTATAACTGAAGTGATGTGATTATAATGGACATGGCACACCGTTGTTAGAAGGGAAACATTACCTTTTCATGCGAGATATTAAGGTGATGGGCAGCTACTGGCAGTTTGCACGGCAAGTGGAGGTTCAGTTAAGATCTGTGGTCAGAACACGTTCAAACCTGCTACGCTAATGCCGCTGGTTTTATACAGCTTATTAGAATCCGATTTTGATAAACGTGGGGATACCAATTCCAAAGCATACAGCATGTGGCCAAAATAATAATAAAAAATACTAAATTTTAGCTGCTTCAAAATTATTATTTTTTAACGATGCACTTTTGGACTCATTTCCTGGGGTAATATTCATTTCCTGGAACACTGCTTACTACAAACAACCCATGTGAAGCATTTTCAGAAGCCCTTCTCAAAACCTTGCTACGCGCATTGCGCAGATTATGAATCATAATCATCTTTTATAATCGTTTTGAATATGCTGTGCCATGTTTTGAATTTTACTTAAGTCTCTTAACTGAGAACCATGGAAACGAATCACTGATGTAATTTGTTGATCCTACCCAGTATTTTCTCCAGTTTATTGCACAGCTCTGGTCATGTGCACACGTCCCCTACAATGTCCCTGTCTATTATTTTGTCATAACACTAGCTGATTTGTACAACTGAAGCTTTACTTGTCCTCCAGTATACTAATACAAGCTGTCCACAAAATCTAGGAGTTTTTTTTTTTTTTTTTAAACAAACTAATTTTACACCTGCCACATCACTAAATGCCTAGAAGTCCTGACTACAATCTACAACGTGTTACAAAGGCAGTTGCAGTAAAAAAAACTTGCCATGTTTTTTCTCCTTTAGAAATACGTAAATGACATCTGAACGCTGCACTGAAATGTAGAATACGCTGTTGACATTGAGACAGTATATGGACATATTTAGACGTGTATAATTGAGCTTTTTAAAGACATGGAGAGACCTTTTTTGTTTGTTTGTTTTTTGTTAAAGAAGATGGCCTAGAAAATGAGAACTGGACCATACAATGTATGTATGGTTTGTATGTGTTGATTAAAGGCAGTAAACTTTGGTGTGGAAGAACCGCTGTGTCATAGGATCACAACATATTACCACCCAAACTTTTGCACACGCTCCGATAACTTTGGCTCAGGCTGACGGGCTGCATGACACGCACTCTGATGGGCTGAAGCATTTACACCGTCTGTCGTTGACCTGGCGTGAACTTCTATAGACAAGTTACAATTGCTTGTGCCTTGTTGCCTTCACATCTTTCAGTACCAGTTGACGGTTTGTCTGCTACAATTCTGTCTGGCTTCTATGGGTTTTTTTTATTTTAATTTTTTAAATCAATAAGCCACATTTTCAGCCACCGGCCTGTCACGTTATTTGATGGATGTTTGAGTGTTGAACCAATGTTACTGCGCACACACACACACACACACACGCTGTTCTGCATAAAGAAGCACTATTAGTGGAAACAATTGGTGAAAGATTTAGTCTTAATCTTTCAACAATTATTTCTAAATGTTGTCAACTGTCAACCCTGGCACATTTTGACTTGATCTGATCCTGCATAAGAGCTCTTTTATGTAATAATGTTACCCATCGTAACAGTGTTGGAAGAAGTATTTACATCATTTACTCAAAGTAAATAAAGTAATGTAAAAGTACTATACTAATAATACATTTTAAGTAAAAAGTCCTGCATTAAAAATCCTACTTGAGCAAAATGCACTGAAAGTATCAAAGGTCTTTGACTGATATACTATAAATTATACTAGATTGTTAATATTGATGCATCAAGTGCAAGTAGCATTTTACTATTGTGGAGGCGGAGCTAGTTTTGACTACTTTACAGTTCGGTAGTTTAGTCCAGTGGCTTCCAACCTAGGGGTCAGGCCTCTTCAAAACGGGGTTTCAAAGCAGGTCTTAAGTCCAAAATTTCTAAATCTAAATTCAAAAAAATTCGCTGGAGTACTGTGAATCATTTTAAACAGGTCTTAAATTTCCTACGTCCATGCTTATGCTCATTATGCTATTTTATTCAAATTCCGTGGTGTTGTAGTTCTTTCTTTTGTTAGTCCAAATATAATGTTGCTGCATTGTGACTATGAGACCAACATGTAACTTATATTGCAGCCAATCAGCTTTGGTGTTATTGGCGCGAGTCCAGATTGTACCACATACTTGCGATACTTGGCTTGAAAAAACTGAATTCAGGGCTTAGTTGATGTGATAAAGCTCATTCACAATGGTAAAGACTTAAAAAGTCTTATATTTGAAATCTGAGGGGGAAAGCCAGAAAAAATAATTATTATTCTGCAACACAAATATGATTTTGAACAGAATTTTCTTTTTTATGAAACCCTGTGCGACATTCAGAGTGGAAATAACTATTTTGGTGGATCTGCTAACAGCTCAGACATCTAACGTGATAGTCTCGCATTGCCAGACCAGATCTTCCTCTACAGCACTGCGGAGGAGGTCTGGCTAGTCCACACAGCATTACCGGGATGGGAGAAAAACGTGCTCTGGTTTCTTTAAACCAATCACAATCGTCTTGGGCAGCGCTAAGCGCCGGACGGAGCAATTGCGCCTCTGGAAACCCCTGATTTATTCATCAATAATGTGTCGTATTTTATAAGCTTATACTTTTCTTTGTGTTAACAATTGTTAATTAATGAATCTAAAAAAGTATTGGTGGAGTACAACTACAATATTCCTCTCTGAATTAGAATCAGAAACAGAACAGAAGAGGTCCCAGGTTCAAATCCCGGACGAGCCCCCAAAACAGTTACGTCCTTATTGTATCCAAGGATGTGGGATGCAAATAATTCAATTATAAACCCGGGAGAAAGACAAATGCTTCAAAGTTAACTTAAAGGATTTATTATACAAACTAAAGAACTAAACACAAAACGATCTTTAAAAGGAAGATGATTGTAACTGCAACAAACACAACACCACTGGCTCTGGTTCTGGTTCCACACAGCTCCGCAGGTCCACACACTGTGGTTACTGTGCTCTGGCTCGCTCTGGCTCGCAGTGGGTCGCACTGGCCTCCACTGAAGCCCCCCTTTTTCTGTCACTGGCTCGGCACAGCTATTTAACCTTTGTGTTGTCTGCCTGTCGACCAAGCAACTTTTAGTTTTTCTGGGTCAAGATTTGAAATCAAAACGTCTTTTTTTCCCACACTTTTGTCACTTTGTCCAAATTTATTGTCACTTTTGCCGTTTGTTTCTACGCTTTTTTGGGATGTTTTTGAAGCTTTTTCCAAAAATGTTATAATTTTTTTCAACGTTCTTTTATAAAAAAAAAGAATTCTTCAAATGCTGTAAAATTGAATAAAACACCCAAATTCAATGAAAGTAGTGAACTGATCATTTATTTTACTTGTGAATAGCGTCGCAGGGAACCATCCACGTTATTTTATTTGACAATTCGGTTGAAAGAAACCGAAATCTCTGATATACAAACTTTTTTGAAAATGGGTTAAATTTCACTCGAGGACAACAGGAGGGTTAACCCCTCCCCTGATAAGAGCTGAACAGCTTTAGCTGCGGGAGTGATGCAACGCGCACACCTGGAGATAACGGAAGGAAAACACACGAAACAAGACACGGCACGTAACAGGTGCACAAACAAGAATATGACTTGGTGATGATTTGGTGCATATCAATAAACACAGTGCAAGAGCATAAAGACTTAAAAATGAGATGTTACAACAAACATATAATTATATGTAAAAATATATGTTAGTGTCTGTTTCAATGGGTACAGTTGTGCAGGAATGTGCAAATTATTGTCCAGTGGATGTAAAAGTTCACAGTGTCGGTGTAAGAGAGGAGACAGTTAGGACGTGCGTTTATGAAACGCATAACGTCAGGAGTGCATCAGGATAAGAGACAGTGTCAGTGGGGGTGTAAAGTATTAAGTTGCATATACCGCAAAAATCCTCAGTATTTCAGTAAATGTACTTTAACAATGATACTTTACCGCTGCATCTTAACAGCCCTTAATCCTAAAGTGTACCAGTAACAAAAAAAAGATACTCAGCAACAACAAGGCAGCAGATTCATCCTGCTATCTCAAATTAAAATGTCTACACGCACAGTGAGCAACAAATAGAAATGCAAAACTAAAATACTATAACTGCAGCAAAGCCGCTCTCATATCCGTCTGGCATCCTGTGGTATAAAGCAAATATGCTGACATCAGGATACGGCGGTGTTTCTAACGGTTTCTCATTACTTGCCATTTGGAGAGTTGCCCTAATGCACATTTTGGGTTGTCATCATACCTCTATTCACACCTTATAAAAAGCTCCGTCTGTCTCCGGGCCTCACAAACCTCCCTTAGCTACTATCCGTCCTCTCAGCTAATCACACTGGAGCACATTTAACCAACAAAGGAGGGTTCACAGAGGATGGTGCATTATAGAGCAATGGTGGCATGGAATTCATCACCGAGTTTCTTATTTTAATTTTAGAAAGTGATCAAATGTATTTTCAGAAAAAGTTCAAATTGTACAGAAGAAATGGTGTAGAATACTTAACTGTGTGTGTGTGTGTGTGTGTGTGTGTGTGTGTGTGTGTGTGTGTGTGTGTGTGTGTGTGTGTGTGTGTGTGTGTGTGTGTGTGTGCGCGTTTGCGTGTGCGTGTGCGTGTTTGTGTTGCCTGTAACTATCTTTCAGTTGGCCTTTTGATAGACCCTATCCGATTGGGTTGCAGATGTTTAACGGGCATTAATTATCATTTTCGGCAGCGGCATCCACTCATTTTGCTTATTATTTCTGTTGACTTGAAGTGAGGCATGAAGCCAAGTTCTGTTATGATTATAGAGTAGAAACAGTGGCAGTGTATACAGTCCATGAAAACTGATGGGCAGGCTTAATTAGTGGTTTCAACTGGTTTTTCCAACAGCATCCACATTTAAACCCCACAGAAAAAACACCTTTGCCCAAGTCTAATTAACCTATATATTCAATGGAATTTACAACGACACACGTGTGCATATCGTACACATACACATGTATCTTTGCTTATAAGGCTGCCTCCTCATTATCTGTTTACAGGTGAGAATTAGCTGTGCAATAATGCATGAAAACATCACCAACTGTGATTTTGCACCCCACCTTACAACCATAGTTTAATTACTATAGGCCGAGTAGTAGTTAGAAATAAATTTGTGTTATAATGAAGGTGGGTTTATCCCGTATTGTATGATTACATTTAAGTCACTATTATAGGCCACGAAGATTGCCTTCCAAGTGATGAGTTTTTGTCTGCCCATTCCACATACTAGGCTATTTATTCTTTGCAAATTTTGCAGTCAACCCATTCAGCCTTTTTCTTTTCTTTTTATGAAACAGTTACTTTGTATGTATATTTGTTTTTCTGTAGCCTATTGTTTATTTCATTTCATGTTTAATATGTTTTTTTTTCTTCTTTTATGTATGCACCTTTCACCAAGGCAAATTCCACATAAGTGTAGCCTTCTTATTGTGGCAAGAAAACCTTTTCTGATTCTGATTTCTGATTCAACACTTAGTAATATGTATTATGCATGCCACAGTGACAGAAGGGTGAGGGTTCATTCAATCTGCTAGCCATGCATGGGCGGGTTTATCTTTAGCTAAATCTACTTTGTCATTTTGCCGCCTTATCTCTTTTGTCCAGGGTTGGGACCAAAGAATTTCTAATATAGGAAGAAGTTCCACTCCCTCGTTACTTCCGGGTTCTGAGTTCCACTAGATGGCGCCCAAAGGCCAGTGCAGAATGAATGGGACTCTACGGAGCTATACCCCTAAAAATCCACTTTTCTCAGGATATCATTTTTTGTCTAGTAATTTGAATGTTGCATTCGAAAGGGGAGGCAAAGAAAATACATACTGCTGGGTGTTAGATTTTTTAGTCGCTTTTTTGTTCTAAAAAGCCTTTTAAAATGTCAATGACGTCATACACATATACGGCCAGAGATACTGCTTTACGGCGAGCTCTGAGTCACTTCCTTTTTATTCTCGAGGCATCGACAACACAGCTGACAGGTTAGGCTCTCCCTGTCAAAACACATGCTAGAAAGAGGTTTGCTAATGTTTTAACGACCACGCCGAAATATTCACTCTGACATTCTGGCTCCGCTTCGGATGCCGTCAAGCGGGATCTCCGATCGTAATCAGTCCTTCACTGACCAATCAGCATTCATTAGCAGAAAGCTAGCGTGGTATGGGCAACAACGACTCAACCTGTAAGAAATCAAAAGGACATAAGTACTCGTTCATTCAACTTTTGACCTATAATCCATGTTGAACTTGCAAAAACCACAATCAAATCTAAGATTTCTCAATGACAATCAGGCGAAAGAGACAAATTTAACCGTCTAGCTCCATAGAGTCCCATTAATTGTGCATTGGACCGTGATCACCCCCAGTGGAACTCTGGTGGAACTGCAACCAAAGTAGTACCTACTTTGGTTGCAATGGGGAGTGGAACGGCTTTCCGTAGACGGGTTTTGGTTGGGACCATGATGGATGTATTATGTTGGGACTATACCATGTTACAAATAAACTGTTACTTTTGACACTAGGCCTACTCTAACATACACACATTTTTTTTAAATTAAAGCATAACTCTCGCCAAAATGCATCCTAGGGTATTTTTGTGAATGTACGTGAATGCTTTTAAACTTTAGTTTAAAAGCATATTTAGGATGAAAGCGCCACTTTTAAGATTCACAGTATTCCCGTTTTTGGGTCAAATGGCCTTTTGAATGGGAAAGCTAGGGGCACTCTCTTGCGAGCCTCAAAATAGCTATTTTGAAGGCTCGACGCAACACGAACCTTTGCTCCAAGTATCACCAGGGGCTCTACACCTTAACGCAAGTATTGACAACATTCTTTGTGTACACAGATTTACTAAAAAGAACGTTTTTGAACAACTCACCGTAGCTCTTGTTGTTTCCGGCCACAGCCATCAGTCAAAACAGTTGATTTCCGAATACAACGTAACAGGGAGGAGACGAGTAAAGCTGGAAAGCTCCTAAAGCTTAGTTCCATATAAATGCACGGATGATTTTTTGTTTTGTTGTTCGTAAAAAACAATATTGACCTTGTAGTTGAAAAAGGAGCCTCATATAAGAACGACATTTCCTCCTATGTAGTCCGTTCATCCGCATTCGGAAATCAACTTTTTTTGACTGATAATATGGCAAAGTTTCATGTTGTGTCAAGCCTTCTTAGTGTTTTAAAAATAGTTATTTTGAGGCTAGCATAAAAGTTCCCCTAGCTCTCCAATTCAAAAGGCCATTTGACCCAAAAACGGGAATACAGTGAATCTTAAAAGTGACGCTTTTGTCCGAAATATGCTTTTAAACTAAAGTTTGACTCACGTACAGTCACAAAAATACCCTAGGATGCATTTTGGCGATAGTTACGCTTTAGGTAACAAAATTACATTGTACTTTGTTATATTTTAATGTAGCTAGTTAGGAGTGTATTTTGAAATGGGAGGGTTTAGGTTCTAAATTGTGATTGGACGAAAAACTGTCAATCCAATCTGGCAAGACTTTTGTTCTTCTTCTACACTGCCAGTTAATTAATGCGTGATAATGTTTGGACATGCGTGTTGGTGATCAAGTTTCTTCACGTGGAAATATTCTCACTACTTTTTTTTGTGGAGCAGAAAGAATATTTTAGTAAAATGTAGCCTAACTTGTGCCCTGGCTCAACGGTTCTATCCACTGCAAACAGCTAAC
The DNA here is from genome assembly GCA_023631565.1 of Gymnocephalus cernua. NCBI lineage: Eukaryota > Metazoa > Chordata > Actinopteri > Perciformes > Percidae > Gymnocephalus > Gymnocephalus cernua. The sequence continues at coordinate 23,140,991 of CM042439.1, forward strand.
GTTAATTCTAACCCTTCGAAGCACCTGGACGAGCAACCATGCCTGCAGGAAGCTAGCTAAAGACCCGGGCACATCTCAGCTAACTCCAGGAACTCCGCCCAAACTACCGAGGCTCCGACTCCTGTGACCCAGGGACTAACAAACTAAATACGGTATGTAGAAACTATGCAGCTACTCTCTGTCGAGTCAACCGCTTAAAGGTGTTCCCTCCTGTTTAAACGTGTAGCGCCGCCCACACTGGTTAGAGTCGGTTCAGGTTGAGGCCCGTTTCACATAGGACGCGCAAGCGGCAGCGCTGCGCTATGAAACCCATTATTGTCTATGGCTTGCGCGCACAATAGCTGATCTTCCGCTGCGCTGAGCAAAGCGCAGCGCAAGCGGCATTTTGCGGCTTGCCGCTCTTGCGCGTGCCGCGGCCAAGGTTCAACATGTTGTTATAGTTTTTTTCAGACACGTGAAAGCACGTCACAGCGCACCGTGGCTGTCAAAGTTCAACATGGTTCAACTTTGACCGCGGAAAGCGCAAGAGCAGACGCGGTGCGCTGTGACATACGTCACAAGCACCCTATGTTGATTTTAGCCGTCAGCGATCTCCCAGAGCCGAATCTTGTGTTTATGTGTCCAAAGCAAGTATTTATACCAATGACACAATCAAACTGCCAAGTCCATATATATGGCATTGTTTATACTGTTGAGAAAAACTAAAAGACGTGTTCTTGGATCTTTGAGGAAGGAGAAAAGGCCAGGGAGCAATTGGAGGATTAAGAGAATATTTAATTAACACTATGATGAAAGCAACATGACAAAGGCAACAGTTACAATTCAGCTGACATTGGACAAACAAGACAATACAATACACTACAATACACTGCGAGCAGCGGACAGCAAAGATGCTTCCCCGGTGGGGTCACATTTTTACTGCCCCGATCATTCTTAGTTTCAGAATTATATTCCCCTGGACCTGGAGCTGATTCTATTCCCATTGGCCCATCATTGGCATGATGTGTTGATCGCATCTCATTGGCTTTCCTCACAGTCTCAGATGGGATGGTCACACCTCTAGCATGCACATTGGGGGTTTCTCCTGGTCACAGATCAAGGACTATCCTGTATTCTAATTAGTCTCAGCACATCAGGGTGTTTGCTTCCTGTTGTGGGACAAAAGTTTCTTTCTTATATGTTAAGTGTTTGGTTTTAATCTAATCTGTCTACGAGAGACAGGAAGAGAGGGGGAGAGCAGAGGAGGGTCTGTCTTTGACCTAGTCTTCACAGAGGTAGGGAGTAAGAATTATAACAGCATGATATGGAGTTTATATTGAATTCAATCCTATTTTCTAACCCAGCTGCAGCATATCATTTCTTACATTAAACATAAAATATAAAAGCATATAATATACATGGTTATCAAGCATCACCATTATTGAAACTTTATTTAACTCAACAATACCAAGATAGTGAAACTGATTTGTGTTGTTGTCTATATTTAACAGTTCACTCTGTAAGTATAGTCTAATGAACAATGCACATGAGCACTATTCCATATATGTTAAGTAGCCTATATACATTACTGATCTGAGAAATGCGCCAAAGCAATGGAGAAGCCTGTAGCCTACTGTTGTGAGCTGCAAAAACCAAATACCAAGTATATGGCTCCATACAGGTACTTGTAAGATATATTTGTATTTGTATGTTTACATTATGTAAAATATGTTTGGACTGATTGACACGTCATGTTCGTTTTCATTGAAGTAGATAATATGCCTTTACACAGAATAATTACCCATTAACAAGCGTACCTTACGTACGCTTGTTAATGGGTAATTATTCTTCTCCAGTTTTGGAGGAATTAATTGTACTACATATGTATTAAACAAAGTGTTTTCCAGAGTATGAATGGATGATGATGAATGTATGAATTTAGGCTCATATCTTAGCTTTATTATACCCAACTGCAATGACTGCAGACCTCTTATGTATGTAAAATGCAATGACACGAAGTGTTAAAATGCACCATCTTATTTAGAAATTAAAATAATCCACACGTCTTCATCTTCATTTTCTTCATTTATTTATTTTTAAACAGGGACAATGTACAATATACATTAACCTTAGACAGGAGAGATGCATTTTACCAGGTTGTAGCACTTGTGCTAATTTCCACCTGTAGTCACTGGGCAGTAGGGTTGGGCGGTAATACGGTAATAACAAAGGTATACCGCGGGGTCTAAAAATAGCAACGGTATCAGTTTCAATACCGTCATTAAAAAAATGCAATGCACTTATATAGGAGGATTAAATATTAAATTGTGGTGACCCACAAGTAAGACTGAAAGAGACATTCACCAAGGTACTGTACCTTTAAGGGAGAGGTGTTATGATATACGAGTTCCGGGTTAACGGCTGAATTATGTCAAACAACGACGTTGGTGAAAATGCTGTTGCTGTGGTGGCTAATGTCGGTGCTATCTACGCGGCCACCATCAAGTTACCGGAATTTTGGCAGCACAACCCACGGCCGTGGTTTCAGCACATTGAGGCCCAGTTCCAGCTGAGAGAAATAACACAGGACGTTAGTGCTGGGCGGTATACCGGTTCATACCGAAAACCGGTGTATATTTTAGTCACAATGTTCATTTTTAATATACCGCCATACCGGTGTGTTTAATAACACAACGTCCGGAACGAACGTTCGCGCTGCGCCGCGCGACACTGTTTTTGACGGACCCTTTAAAATGCTGCACTTCTAAGCAGCGACGGTAAACAGCAGTGCACCAGAGGGACGTCACACGGAAGATGGATGCTGCAGAAGTAGTAGATAGTCTGGAGAATAGAGATGAGGTTTGAAGGTATCAAAATTTGGATACCGCCCAACCCTACTGGGCAACAAATAAATTTACTAACACTTTTATCCCAAAACCAACATTAACATGATCGTACCCTTCATTCATTTACAGATATGCTCCCACATACACATCAGTTACTATACATTATGTGAACATGTTTGTTTTAAAAGAAGCCATTTATTTATTTTTTTCTATTTAGAGGAGTGTAAGAAAAGGTGGAAGAACCTAAGGGACAGGTACATAAAGGAGAGGAGGCAACAGAGAGACAAAAAAGTATTTGGAAGTACTTTTCCATACTGTCTTTTCTGGAGCCACACATCAGGGAGAGACAGATTGCCAGACGCTCCGTTGTAGAACTGGACTATCGGAATGTTGTTCGTATCTGGGAAATCGTAGAACCGACTCTCGTCAGCAGACTGTCAAATTGCTCCCTGTTGAGCCAAAAGTAGCGCTGGAACCGGTCAAAGTGCGGAGCTCCTTCACCAGCCTGACTGCTTTCTGGACCTGAGGGTCTCGTGCACCCACACCCTTCTTGCTGCGGCTGCCCTCCTCCTGTCTTCTCCTCCTCTCAATCAGGGCAAGTGCCAAGGCTTTCTTTTGGTTGACAGAAAGAAACATCTTCGCCATCAAATCACAGGTGTATACACAATGTCGCATGTAACGCACATCTGATGTCAACACCGGACGGACGCAGATGTGACGTGCATTTAAATATTGTCGCATGTATGACGTAAATTTAGAAACTCTGCCTCTGTCAGTACTTGATCCGTTCCGTCTGCCCAATCCGTTCTGCGCATGTGCATAATTGCGTAGCAGAAAACCTGTGCGATTTGTACCACGCATGCGTTAAAAAACACTTGACGGCAACTAGCAGCATATTTTTCTTTTTTTATAAAGATATTTAAATTAAGACTTGTTGTCACTGATACAAAACCGCTAGCGACGTTATTGTTGTTGTTTATGTTGATAGTTTTACTGGTAATACTTCGTCTTGACCATAGACCATTAATTCATTATTAATATACCTGTCTATGGTCTTGACTAATAAAGTAAGTGTCCTTTCAAAGACAAGATGACAGCTCTTCCAGCCACCACTGCTGTATACCACATGCTAACGGCAGTAAACATGTCATCTTGTTGGCCATTGTTGTTAAATTCTCCCCAATTCTGGGTCTCATTCCTGCTGAAACATGTCCGATTGGGTAGTGTTTGGTTCAGAAGCCTTTATCTGAGATTTCTGACGTTAGAAAGTGCTGCTTCGTTCCACTACAATCTAACGTTAGCATACTCCTAGCGGCTAACTATTATGTAGCATGCTAATGCGACATAGCTAGCTGTAATCTTGGCCAATGCTGGTAATTTCTCCCAAAATTCCGGTCACTTTAGTGCTGGGACATGTCCAGTTGTGTAGTATATGGTTTAGAAGCCTTTATTGGTGATTGTTCGCGGTAGCAGTGGAGTATATAGCAGGACTTTACCGTGAAAAATCACCACCGTTGGCCAAGATTACAGCTATGTTGCGTTAGCATGCAGCTACATAATAGTTAGCTATAGGAGCATGCTGGGCTCTCACAGAGATCTCATTTGTAGCCCCGTTTTACCTTATATTTTTATAAAAGTACAAACACATGAAGTGAGAGGTGTATACACATGATTACACTTTATTTAAAGCATGATTAACCTGAAGCAGGACGGAGCAAGGCTCCTAGCTCAGGCTAGCTAGCGTTAGCAAATTACCTTCAAAGTTGCAAAGAAATTAAGCAACGTAGCTAAGTCTTTGTTTAATCTGCTACGTGGTGTCGTACTGGATGCCTGGACAACCTCCGTATATCATTAACAGATACTTTAGGCAACTCCAGCAAACAACTTGTACTGTCAATGTCTAGCTAATGTTTTCTTCCAGCAACCGGCGGAATGTCCAAAACATAGCTAACGCGGAACGTATCGGGTACTGACAGCCTCTTCTGCGCTGAGCCCGCTGAGCCCCGCGGCAAGCACAACAAAAGTTATTTTAGGAATAGGACAACCTAGCGGCGAGCGCAGCGCATGCCGCGTCCTATGTGAAACGGGCCTGAGAGGGGGGGAGACTGGTGTTATGCCGAGTTTTGCATGCCTGCCGAGAATTGCATCCACGAGGGAAAACTAATGATTTTAAGGGCAAAGTACTGTTTTAAAATGGTATAATCTTCTGCGTCAGGTTCATCATTGATGATCTATATTTTCAGGTTTTTAGAGTCATCAATGTTTTATCATTCTCAGTAGTAGCCTAGCATTTCCTTGCTGCCCATGAGGTGGATGCAGTTTTCGCTAGTCATTTGTATTTGCATTCGGCACAACTATTGTTGCTGCCCGCGAAGTGGATGTAAATCGGCAGGCATGCAAAAACACGGTATCAATTAATTAATCAATCAGACTTCCCCAGATATACACATAACACACTAGCTCCTCCGCCTCCATTCACCCACCTACCCAACCACCCCTAAAATTTACATTTTTGTTTTGTTTTATACTTTATTGTTGTGCTTTCATATCCAGTCATATGTTAATGTTTTTTCCTGTTGCACTTCAATTTTTTTACAGTTTTATATTATTTAATAACACAAAAAGAAAGAGAAAATAAATAAAAATAAAATAAAAAACATACACTGACAACATACAACATTTTTATTTATAATAAAAAAATAAAATAAAAACGACGATGTGTGTGTGTGTGTGTGTGTGTGTGTGTGTGTGTGTGTGTGTGTGTGTGTGTGTGTGTGTGTGTGTGTGTGTGTATGGATGTGTGTGGAAGCACAAACTATCCTACATCAAGCCATTAAAATACTTTATTATTTATCTACATTTTATCTATTATGCATTTGGGATATATTTGGGAATTGACATTTATGATGTCATTCAAAACAGGAACTAACTGAACCAAACTGGGGAAACGCCACAATATGTGAGGAAACACCAGAGGTGAGACACTTAAAACCAAAAGATACTTAAATATATAAATAAATGAAAGCTGTGAACAATAGCTAATAAGTACATGAACTGTACATTGTTGAAACATAAAATACAGATACATAGCTGACTAGAATAAAACAACTATTACAATTAATTATAAAACTAACTAATAATTTAGCCACGCCTTTAATTAAAGGCGTGGCTAAAAAGGTAGGTTTCAAGTTTGCCAATCGTAATCGCGATTACAATTTTGAATAATTTTGCACAGCCCTAAAACCCTGGTACATGCTGATAACTCTTAAACTTTAGCACGATATTTGTATACTGTTTCTCAGGGAACATTTTGGTCAAGATTCTTCCTCATTCAGTAATTTCCTGTTTTTTATTGGATACAAGTCAGATTTCCCCATCCGAGTGTCAGTGTTAGTTCACACCCACCTTTGATGTTCTATTTGAGTTTGTCTGCTCATACGTTGTCTTTTGTCATTGTTCAGTTAAAATGTCCGCAGGTTTGAATAAATGTAAGGGTGCTCCGATTGATTGGTCACCGATCGGTATCGGCCGATAATGGCTTTAAATAGTTTGATCGGTGGTCTCAATAAATGCCGATCAGATAGGCCGATCAGATGACGCACTACCATGGATGTATTAAGAGCGCACTACTCATGAGAACATTTTCTACATGGAGCTAAAATGGCGGCCTCCCTACTAGGGATGGGCATGATTAATCGACGATCGATGATTGATCATTAAGAATTTTGTCGATCACGTTAATTTGTCATTGATTAAACTAATGCAGTTTGCGTTGTGTAGTGTGATTGAAGCAATGAAATGAATTCCACTGTGCCATCCGGGGGCGCCATAGGCTGCTCAGTTACCTGCGGTTTCCGTTTTGATTCAAAGTAAACATGAAGAGGTCACGGCGAAGTGTGGCGTGGGACCATTTTGATTTAAAAAACGACTCAGTTCACTGCAAACACTGCGACGCCGTGTATAAGTACAACACGGCCACGACTCAAATGATATACCACAAAGTGCATCCGACCCTGGTTAATGTCGGTGGCGGTGCTGCTCTCAGTATCAACCTAGCATCAGCTCGGCGTTAGCACGGAGGAGCTGCGATGCACAACGAGCAGAGGAAATTACCCAAGGGATCTACACGTTCATTGAGATGGATATTGGAAGCAGCATGTCACATTCCGTCACGACGTCAGACTGGTAGAAACTCACTACGAAGAACGGAATAAGGTTCCCCGGCCCGGGCTGGCCAAGTTAGCGCGGAGGTACCTGTGCATCCCGGTGGGTGTTTTCGGTGGCTGGACTCACGGTCACCAGGTAGCGGTTACGTCTGACCCATGGATGTATTAAGTGAACCTCAGACCCCAGATCATGTCAACCTGCTTATTTTTCTCAACAAAAACCAGTAGACTGGTGCAGAAGTTGTATGTGAGTTACTGGTTATTTTGTATTAGGCTTTGTCTGTGCCTTGGATAGTTTTGAGTTACATTTTGACAAAACCTGTCAGATCTCAGTAGTGTTATGTTTTTGGTTAATTTATGGTTAAGTTATTATTTAACGTGATTCTTTTTATTTATTATTTTGGAACAAACGAGGGTCTCTGTTTAACAACGCCAGCTCGCAGCAACGGTTCCGCTGCTTCAGTGCACCGCAGCGCATAGCTATATCTTTAAAGGGATACTTCACCGCTGGAAAGCTGAATATATTTTTAAATTGGGTCACTTATGTAGCAGAAATGTGAATTTTTTTTTATTATTGGTGCCTTCTAGGCCGAGAAAAGCCAGAATATGTGTTTTTGGCTCATATGGATGAACACCAAATCCCAGAATGCACTTCGCTTCGCAGCTTCGAGTCCACTCCCAAGGCACGCCTACCGCTTGACAGACAGACAGCGAGGCATTCAACTCAACTCAATGTGTTTTATTGTTATTTCAACCATATACACAAAACAACGTTTCATCGTGGCTCAAGTGGTGTTACACATTTAAAATATATAAAAACGACATTATATAAAAACGACATACGAAACAGGCTACCTTTAGTGCACACACACATTATAGGCTCCGTAAAGTTCAGCTAAGCATACCAGCATTAGGCTTGGTGGGCTGTCAACACCGAGTATAAACACAGCCGTGAATTAGCGTGGAATGTCGAATGGTCGCCATGTAACAGTCACAAACTCCAGCGGTTAGCAGTTAGTTGGATACAAATCACCACATTTCTGCACCAGTCCATGTTAACACAGCCCATCTTCATACAGAGCATCTCTAGCTCGGATTGTCGGAGGGCTAGCAGTCCTGGTAGCTGGACAGTCCGGTTCACTGTTGTTCAGCCATGTTTCCACGAAAGCAAAAAACACAGTCTCTGAACTCGCGTTGGGAGCATCGTTGAAGTTGGATGTAGTCCAGTTTGTTGTTTAATGAACGGACACTTGCAAGCAGGATTGATGGGACAGGTGGCTGGCTAGCGTTAGCTTCCCACCTAGCCTACGAGGATGTCCCCTACCCGACTCGGGGCATCGAGCGAGTCCGCTGGTCTCCGTGCTGGTCTCCGTGCAGGCGAAGCTCTCGTAGTGTGCCGATTATTCAGTCTGTAATAACGTTCCCTGCATATTCTCTGATCTGTACCGATGTATCCCGGTGGTACACGTGCGGTAGTTTGAATGCACATAATTGTTGTAAAAGTTTGCTGCTGAGAAGATAGAGCAGAGCCCTGTTTAGCGAGGATTCAAGATGGCTGACATTTCATTTTTTTCCGGCTAAGATCGGCTCGCTTCGGGTGATGAATGCTAAATCGGTGAAGTATCCCTTTAAGTTTAGCCTAACCTCCAGTTTAACTGTCACAAGTTGTTGTTCTTGTAATTAAGATCTCATCCAGGAAAAACACGCCGTATTTTTGGATTTTGATTGCGTTTTTAATTTATAAAAAGTTAAATAAATAATGAATTTAATATACAAATATTAATGATTAATCGATAATTGATCATTAATTCTCCCGACGATCGACGAACAAAATTTAATCGAATGCCCATCCCTACTCCCTACATTCACCGGTCTGGCAGTTCTACAAGGTGTCTGAACGGCGGCAGAACAGCAGTTGGCCCGTGGGCCGGCCATGGAACGAAGGCAGTAGGAATGCGGCTACCGCTTTTTAAAAAGCGGCTGCCACCGGTGGTGAGCCGGCAAACGTGTTTGCGATTACGCCATTCTGACGCTTCTACTGCCTCTGGAGCACCACCGGTGGTCCGCCGACTCATTGCTATCTGGGAAAAAGACAATACATTTGCGATTTGCAACGTGTGTGCCAAGGAAATACCACGAGGCGGAAAGCTCCAAAGACATTTCAACACCACCAACCTCATCAGACATTTGAAGGTTAGTCACAGAAAGGAGGATGAGGAGTTTTCAAAGTTAGCTAACGCTAAGGCAGAGCGGAGTCGTGTAGCTAGCAGCTCCGGCGCCACTCAAACAGCTGTTTCCCTGTGTGTGTGTGTGTGTGTGTGTCGGTCCGTGTGTGTGTGTGACGGTGTGTGTGTGTGTGTGTGTGTGTGTGTGTGTCGGTCTGTGTCTGTGTGTGTGTGCTGAAGAAATGTCTGCAGTGATTGAAAGGACATTTTTTAGATTTTGAGCTAGGACAAAAAGCCAAACAATTACTGATACATTCTCTAAACATGTGCGACTGTTATGTAATGGCGTAATTTTCAGTTCATAAAAGCGATCGGTGATCGGTATCGGCTAGGGCTGCAGCTATCGATTCTTTTTGTAATCGATTAATCTAGAAATTAATCGATCGATTAATCGATTAATCGGATAATTTTTTTTGCGTTTTGAAACAACCAAAACAAATAATGTATAACGAAAATGATGTGGCTGTAAAATGATCAAGCATTTGGCTTTTATTTCTCAAAAGAACAGAGGTATTTATTCCAACTCCAACATTTGGCAATTTAATTTAATTAAGTTTCATGCTGTAATCTAGCCCTGACATCAAAGTAAATATCTGTTTTATGTAGATTTCTACACCTGCAGCATTTACCATTAGGCTACTAACAAATAATATAGAATTTCGGGGGTGAGCCTATTTTCTATGGTAACCTAGCAACCTGTGTGTGTGTGTGTGTGTGTGTGTGTGTGTGTGTGTGTGTGTGTGTGTGTGTGTGTGTGTGTGTGTGCGCGCGCGCGCGCACATGGAAGAGTGAGAGACGAGGGTGTGTGTGTGTGAAGGTTTTTTTTTAGGCTATACTCTCTTGCAATTGAACGTGAATAAGTTTACTAGTTAAAAACATCAAAGCTAAACATCATATCTAGTCAACCCGCATCACGACATCGCTACAAATACAGTATGCGATTAAAACCAGCGGCTGCTTAGGCTACGTTACCTTGTTTCAGCGCCGCTCGGTGAAACAGCGTGGAGCGGATGTTTTCGGTTCAGATGCTGAAGTCGTACTGCTGTGGTATGCCAGGTCAGATGACACATTGCACCTTGTTCTCTTCCCAAACTTTAGACATTCTCTGCCGTTTCTGGACATCTTTACTCTCCGCCATCGCACTAACTAAATTCAAAATGTATTGCGCGCTAGTGGTGTGCTTCCTGAACAACGGTCCGTGTGGAACAATCAGATCCCTGCGTGTATAGTGCGCGTCATAGGAATTTAACGAGGCTTCGAGGCAGAGTTTTTGCCTCGAGGAATTTTTGTAATCGAGTAACTCGAGTAACTCGATGAATCGTTTCAGCCCTAGTATCGGCCGATACGCACCTTAAATAAATGAGTTACGTAGCAGGTAACATGCACGCACGTACGCACGCACGCACGCACACACACACACACCACTGTGAGCGAGTTGTGCAGTGACAGTCAGTGAAGCATTTGAAGCCGATGGATGGCAGAAGAAACGGCCCGTGGTTTCAACGATTGCTGATAATAAATGGTACACAGTCTTTTCTTCCCCCTCCAAACTTAAGTGACTCGCCTTTCAGTTGAGTCAGCATTTTGCGGTTGTCAAAGAATTCGTACTTTAGAAAAGTGCATAAAAATAAGTGTGCTGTGGGAGCTCAGCCTTGTGCAGCTGCAGTGGTTGATTTAGGCAAAAGCCTCTCAGAGCACAGACCGCTCCAAATTCACACTTCTGGCAATTTGCAGCCAGCCGCATGAATAGAAAGCAGCGGAGGGCATTCTTCACATAGCCATTCTGAACACACATTTAACACCTTTTGTTCGTGTGGGTCTTTAATGTGTGGGTCCCCCTTGAACTGAATATCAATTAACAAGCACCTCTTTATAGTCAGGTTTGAGAATAGCTGATGGTTTAAAAAAAATTGTCAAGGGGGATTTAAAATGGCTGCCTGTTCACTTAGCACTTAATGGTGCTTTCTGGGAGTCCTGCCCTTGTTGTGCTGTGTGTTTTTATGGTCAGATACAAGTTGTGCAGGGAGAAAAATGCCATCTGGGCTCTTTGCCAGGGGCTGGTGTTTCACAGCAGCTACCGCCTCACACCGGGATGTGATGAGAAACTTGCAGGGAGAAGGGGTCTGAGGTGAGGAGGGGGGGAGCCTCTCAAGGTGCCACTCCCATGGAGATGCAGCTGGGCCAAACAAGACTTCCATCAGTGGACACACAAAAGGTGAGTTGGCGGGTCTGACTGCCTCATTACTGGAAGCCCAGCAGCCGCCACCAAACTGCTGCGATCTGCTTCTTTGGGCCGTCAGCGAGGGGCAACGCTAATCAACTTCTGGTGCTAATGAGTGATGTTGAGCATACATCTTTTCTCAAGGGATTGGCGGTGTTGTTGCTGTTGGCTGGGTTGCTTGGGAAAGACTCATTTCACTGCAGGCTGTAGTCTGTTTGTGCTTTGCCTCAAATCCTTTATTTATTTATTTATTTATTTTTTCAGTTAACTCCAACCTCAAAACTGGGCATGCTTTCTGTCACTTGCCTTTGTTTTGTTGAAACACATCGTCTTGCCTTCTTGGCTTTTATGTCTGTCAGCTCAGCGTGCTCTGGGAGTTTGAAGACGAGGGGAAGTGAGGTCACCTCATGCTTGACCATCCCACTCCCCACTCCTTGGCTGGATCTCTAGGAACCAGGGATGCAAATTGAGAACCTGGGATGCAGTCCTTGTTCTGTATTTGTTCTCTCTAATCATAGACACCTTGCCTTGCAGTAAGTGCCACCAGTCTCCTCTCCAAACACGCGGCGTGGCACTGTGTCCGTGGTCTGCATTCAATCAGCACATGTGGAAAGAACCCGGCATGTGTTCGCCCCGATAAGACTGCAACAGGATGGAGAGCTGACATCACAAGATGGTCACAGGGGATTATGGGATTGTAGTAACATGCAGACCATAACCATTTGACCAGTGATGAACATATAGTGTTATATCCAATGTATTGTCAATGTAGATCTAAATAGTGATGCTATCAGGACAAATACAAACAACGCCCATGGAAGGGAACGATAGCTTTGACATTGACACAGCAGTGGACACTTTGTCCACTAGCCAGAAGAGCTCTGTTTAGTGTTTAGAGCTTAGTGTGTGATGAGAGTGGCAGAGTCAAAAGCAGTGTGTGAAAAACTATGACTGTGCTCTTATGTTTCCTAACTTTTTCTCTTCTTGAAATTACCTTTTTAAACAACTTTAAAACAGTGGCAGCTTTTTGCATATTTTTGTAATGACAGTCATTTTTTGTTTTACTTTTTCAATGTGGTTTTATTAATTTCTTAATTCTTTCTTAACGTTCTTAATTAGTCTTGATGATGTAACTCGTAAGTGCTATTGCATAGGCCTACTTTTTTTTTCAGAAGCAGCTAATAAAGAACTGAACACAAACAAGGCGGAGCACTAAGCACTCCCATGGAAAGCACCCCAGACATTCAGCATTCAGTTTCCCATTTAGGCAAAGTCACAATCAGCACGAGTGCCTTGGCCTCCAGTCAACGAAGAAAAGGACTGATGCATTTAATATATGAAGAAACATTCGCTGAAGCTAAAGGCCGTAAATCATTACCTTAAGCCCTTTCAGCCCACATTTTCTTCTTTTAATTTGCCCTCCCTCCCCCACCCTGTGGCCCAGATCACTGAGGAACTCACTAAGAGCATTGTTCCTCCTGCCAACTCACTTGGCATATCTAGTTTTATTTAAAACCCTCCGGCTGTTTGGAAGGAGGACGGAATAAGCGGTGTTAAAGGTATTTATGAGCTTGTCCTCAAATAACCTTCCTTTAGATCAACAGTTTGACTAATACATGTGACAGTAAACTTGATGTTGGCAGTCACTATGAAGAAGTTGTCTGTATGACTGATGTCGGCTGTGATGGCTGCCAAGCCAAGATGTATTAATTATAGTAGCTTTCAAACAGACTGATCTCCATAAAAGACGCAGTGTTTGGAAATGACCAGTCTGTTAATGGTTACAATTCCCCAAAAGGTTTTACTCATATCAGAATCCAATTCTTAAGATGGTTAATATGTATCAGCAGCAAGTGCATGGTTAAACCAAGTCACAAATAGGAGCCGGACTAAAAGCTGCTTGGATCAGTGGTCTGGGACACTTCCCTGCAGTGTCCCTAGTTTGAATCCTGTGGGCAATCTTTGCACATGCTTCCCTTTTATCAAATAGTATGTGGGAAATGTAAGCTGTATTGTTGAATTCATGTATTTCGGTTCATTTCTTTCTTCTTAATGCAGAAAGTAAAACAAAAACAAAAAGCATAACAAGTCAATATTTCATTAAGATGAAAACATGAATGTAAAATGATAGCCAAAAACAAATTTTGGAATTCAATCCACTGTGGAAAGTATGCATTGTCAATAGGGCTGTGTATTGGCAAGAATCTGGCGATATGATACGTATCACGATACATGGGTCACGATTCAATATATTGCAATATATTTTGATACTGTGCGTAAGGCGATATATTGGGATTTGTTTTTAAGTATAATTTTATAAAAACTAATATTTAAAAAAGACATGATGTGCATAAAAGTCAAAGAAGTTTACGTTAGGTAAACACTTCAGTACACAGAAAATCAAACCGCCAGTTTGGGATTGTGGTTCACAGGTTTGTGCTTAGTGAGCACATGTTGATATGCTAAAGTAGGCCAAAGTTCAGCCATAGCTACATTGTTAGCTTTTAAGTCAGGCACTACTAGGCACTGTTAGGCAAGGCCACTAGTGGTGCATCTCAGCATAGCCATCTAGGGGTAGGGGGTTTAAACACAACATAAACGTGAACCACTGTCTTACATGAATATTTTTGCAAGTAAACTAAAAAAATAAATAAATTGATATTGTGTTTTTGAAAATCAATACAGTATTGTATTGTATTGTATCCATTTTTTTTTCTTACACCCCTAATTGTCAGTGATGACTTGACAAAAATCCCAACTTCAAACTGAAGTTGGAACTCACTTTGAAACTTGGCAGCAGTATGCCAAGAGCCTGAACTAAGGCATGGGTAGCTGGTTCGATCCCTGGCCCCTGCAATCTACACGTGCAAGTGTCCTTGGGCAAGACACTCAACCCCAAATTGCTTCTGTGGGTGTATTAGCAGGTGGCACATGCATGGTAGCCCTTTGAGTGGTTGATAAGACTAGAAGGCACTATATGTAAATGCAGTCCATTTACCGTAACAGATTTCATGCAAACCAATCAACAGTTGAGAACATCCTATTGCCATAGTGGCCAAAATTATCAGACCTTTCTGCATGGATGTTTGTATCACTGAACATTGCTGCTGCTGTTAAAACCTAATTTTACCCTAACCTCATTTCTACTAAGATAATAATGCCTCACTGGCAACCATTGCGATGGAGCCTGAAAAAATAACAGGATAAAGAAAATAGCAGAATACTTGGTAAAGCCTCGGGATGAAAACCAATCTGTGGCTTAAGCCTTGAAAATGTAGTTTGGTAGCCATGTAGGAGGTCAGCGTATTTGATGGAAATTACTTTGTTTATGTCGGCCTCAAAATGTCAGAATAAAAACTACCAGGTTTACGCGACATATATTTGTTTTTATACTGAGCATTTTCCCCCTAAACTCTCCCATAATCCATTGCATTTTAAACTTGTGGTATATAGCTGGACCTCCTTTTATTTTGGCTCTGGGTTCTGCTCAGGCATGGCAAAATAAGAAGAACCATGTTCTTCTTATTTTGCTGTGTTCTGGACCAGTGGCCGTTCTAGGAATGTCTTCAGGTGGTCACAATAGGTGGGTAATGTGCATGCTAATATAATAATTCTGCTAATTATAGGCTAAAACATAATTCCTAAAATTCCATGGCACACATCACCCACAGGTTGACAACCACTTCTCTAATAGCTAGCTAACTACTTAGTCTAATTGCCCCCTTGACTTATCCCTCGGACAAACACCTAAAATAACAAACTCAAAATGAATCAGGAATAGCTCGTCAATCATAAGGCCTACTATGCATTTATCTGGTCTCATCTAATAGGTAAGAACTAAGGAATATGAATCTATGGTAATTAAAAATGTCTTTTACCAGTCAGATTTAATAAAGATGCAATAAAGAAATAAAGATTTTAATCCTCGCCTAGTTTAACTCTAAATTTCAAATTTCAAGGCAATATCACCATTATAACCAAGATCGTGTGGCCGTTGTCACAACTGAATGTCTTCACCTACTGCTTTACTACAATTGTAATCGTAAATTGAATTAAAATACAACATTCATGGTAGAATTTATAAAGATATACTCAGGCGATGTTTTGGTCATGTTTACTGTTTACATGTTGACACGATTTATTTTTATAAAGCCATGTTACAAATAACATTAAGCTTTAAAACTGATATTGGGATATTAAACAAGTTTAGATTCTTTGGTGCCATTGGGTATATTTCCGTAGCTTATACTTCAGTGAACTGATATGCTGCGTCACACATACTCAGTGTAATGATGGAGTATTTTAATCATATGCCTTCAGAACTGCTAATGGAGGGAGAGAGAGAGAGAGAGAGAGAGAGAGAGAGAGGTGGCGAAGGTAAGGTACAAAGTCTGTGAGGGAATCTAGACTCCATGGTCCTCGGTCTCTTTGTGTCCGTACCCTCCTCTGACTGTTTATGAGTGCAGCCTTGCTGTGCATGTAGTATTAAAACATGTAATTTTCCCATGTATAGAAAGAAATCTATCAAAGCTTTGAAGATCTGTAATCTGCTGTGAAATCTAACAGTGCTGGAGTCACACATTGAGAACCAAATAAACCGATGCTGTGTGACCTTTCCTGTCCATTTTAGCACAGGAAATGTGTTCCACATAAAACTACAGTGATAATGTGGAGAGCTGCAGTTCACTCAAAGTAAAACCCAGCGAGGCAGTTGTCTCTTCTTTTGAACAGCAACATGCAGAGTATCACTTTACACTAGAACTCCAGACACTCACCAGGTGGAATGTCACTGATAGTGCACCCAACCACACTTAAGATCTAACACCTCTGCTAGTAATACATGCATGTGAAACTACAGGAACATGGCGTAACACAATGTAAAACACACTACCTTTATTAATGTTGCAGGAACATGCATCAACCTTAGACATAGGTCCTTGAGTCCATCGCCCAGTAAACCAGGAGGCTTGGTTCCCTGTCTCCCTCCTCTCTTGCTTCGCCTGTCCTATTAGCTCTCCCCCTCACCTGACTCCTTTTCACTCATGCCTCCTGACTGCCACGGACACTCTTCTTTCTACATTGTTACCCTTCTCATAGGCTCCCATTCCCAGAGCTTCCCGCACAGCGCTACGGAGGAGGGTCTGGCGTGTCTACACAGGATGGAAGAAAAACGTGCTCTGGTTTATTGGCATTACTTTAAACCAATCACAATCGTCTTGGGTGGTGCTAAGCGCCAGACGGAGCCATGGTGCCTCTGCAAAATAACCTCGGGAAGGCACTTGTTTTGGTGGAACGTGTACGTTCAAAGTAGACTGGGTAAACCCAGCTCGATCTGCCAGCGATTTGATTTCGCCCTGCAGCTCAGGCTGGAAATCTGTACGTTTATCTCTCCTGCTTCCGTTACAAATTTGCGGGAACCAATCACAAACTGGCTTATCCACCTGGCGTGCTATTGGTGGGTTTAACACGATGACGATAGAGAAGCAACTAAGCAGCTTTTTGTTTACATTCAACAAGCTGGCCACCGAAGTGCAGCAACCCGTTGATGAGTCATTTGAACTATGCCCATTGGCGAAGAAAACACAGAGCAGACTCCCCAGACTAATGTTCAACCTTAAAAGATTGAACTTGGTCTGGTGATAGCCAGACTACTTTCAAAGGACAACATCGCCCAAAAATGATCGTTCTGCCGACCGTCAATACACACCAGGTCCGGATTTGTTGCGGAACGGCTGCGGCCAGGACTGACAGCTGTAGTCACGAGGATCCACTAGATCTCGCGAATTCACGTAGAATAGAACCACAAAACCACCAACAGTTTGTTTCTATTCCGAGGAGTAGTGAGGAAACAACTCCGTGCTGTGTTTTCAAGGTGTAGTGAAGGAAAATATGATCCGCCGTGAGCACGTGTATTTTATTTTGAAAAAGAAACGGATGTTTTATTTTGTTTCTGTGCTCGACTTCCTGTCCCGCACTATCTGCCGTGTGCTGAATTGCTGCGGAGCTCTCCGGCGTCCGGCAAAAATAGAAGCTCTGCGTATCTGATCCAGAGGGCTGCGGGCCGCCGGAGCTGTGCCGGAGTCGGAACGCAGACGTTACGCAACCGGTGGAAATACACACATTGACTTTAATGGAAACCGATTGACTCCGCCGACGTTCCGGAGCCGTTCCGCAGCAGTTACGCAGCCGGTATAAATTGGGGGTCAGGGTGCAGTTCAGGTACAGTCCATTTGCTCAGCCTAATCGGCCATGTCATAGTCCTAAGCTTAATTTATGGTCGCTTTGGTGTTCGGGTGCGAGGTGCACGCCATAAAGTGACGTCACCACGGCCACACCACGTTAGGGTGTTAAGGGAGGCCATGTGTTTGTGGGTGGCAGCTCCCCCATTGTGCCACCATGCCCTAGTTTAACTGTGGCTGGGTTACTTGACATCGTGGTGTTGGTGCTGGGCAATAGTGGGTGACATGCCCTTAAGGGCTGGATCCGAATATTCGACTATTCGGATATTGGATAGGTATTTGATTTTTTTAAATTTGGGAATTAGAATTTTTCTTATGTTTTTCCTTTAATACTGTAATAAAGTTGAGATCGACGTCATTTTTTGGAGAAACGCAACCCGACGTCACGCTGCGGTGGCCAATCATGTAACCAGCATCAGACGTGTCAGTGTGTTTTGCGGCGGTGTGAGAGTCCCGTACAAGAAACAGGAAACTTCACTGCCTCTATCGCTGCCACAAAGAAAGTTTGAAAACACTGTGAGACTATGATAAAAAACAAAACACAAGCACCGAACTGCCCGGGAGTTTGTGTAGCAGCTGAATGTTACCAGCAACAACAAAGTACAGTATCTTCATCTCTTTTCTTTCTCTCTTTCTCTGTGAAATTAAGCTGCCTTTAGGTGCGGACAGATCTATAAACGATCTGACGGAAAACGTTTTGCTGTGAAATATAAAGTCTACTTTTGCTACATTGAGGGGTTAACGAACACAACAGGATGTCACATAAATGAGCCATTTAAGAGACACTCCTCCCGCCACAGAAATCTGCGTTTATCGCTTTTGTTGGTCTGAACATGCCCTGAGTCCTGATCAGTAGGGGTGTCACGATTCTCCAAATCCTCGATTCGATTACGTTTTCGATTTTTACTTGTTGTTTTTAAAGCACAGGTTCCTATGCCATTTTTAGACTAGACTTGTGTGTAATATAATATCTGACCTTTGTTCGCAATGTACCACATTACATTATCAAATTTAAAACATTTATTAACAACATAATGTAACAATAACATATCTTCAGTCAATTGGAAAATTGACAATGTGTCAACAAAGTAAAAAGAAAAAAAGGTTTACCGACAATCCTGAGGGCAGACGCTTCACACCACACGGAGTTTGGTGTTAAAGCCCCCAACGTCGTCTTCCAGGCAGTGCTGCCTGGAAGGCACTAGGATCAGGCAACGGTTATGGTTGAAGACGACAGTCGCTGCGCTGCCTTGAAGGCTAAGTTGGGGGCTCAAAACACCATCGAGCCAGCACAGCAGGGACCGATAGCAAGACGGCTCGGGCAGTCCGCAAACTTGTTGCTCTCTCTCTAATATAACCAATAAACACACAGAATATGGTACACGCACATGAGCTTGCAAACGTTGTCAACATACAATCCAAAATACTTCCACACTTTCACACACTTCAGTGAAAGAGGAGGGGGCTCAAGTTATGTCAATGTGTCTCCAGCATCTGCAGTTGCCATGCTATCTTTTGACTGCCTCTAGCTAAGTTAGAGTAGGTTGACTGACTCGTAGCACTTCAACACGTGTGTGTTTTTCCGCTTGACAAGCCGACTGGACGTGACATGAGGGTGTGGCAGTATCGACAGTTCCATTTTTTTATTCGATATTCCAGATTGTAACTTAATTTCGATAAATTGCGATCGAAAAAAATCGAAATTGTGACACCCTTACTGAACAGATACAAATCTTCCTTTCTCTTGAAAATTAACACCGAATTTATCTTCTAATGTGCTGAATCCCAATAAGTTTAGATGAGAAATGGTGAGACGTCAAGCATAAATGCAGCATATCTTAAATTTCTTGCACATTCCTATCCTGCTAATGTAAGAAAATGTGTTATTCCCCCAAACATAAATACTTTACAAGCATGTAAACAGGACTAAAGCTACAGTATGTATTATTTTTATAATGTGAAAAAATACGGAACATACACTGAATCTCAAATGCTTTAAATGTTCACTACCTGACTTCCACCGACAAGTACTGAAAGGTATGTCTGTTTGTTACCTGTGGGGGGCAGCAGCAGGCTTGAGATGCATCTAGGCTCCATGTAGTTTTAAAAGAACAAGAATAGGAAAGAGAACAACAACGTAGGATGAGAAATACTTGTTACAATTAAAACAATGTAGGCTAGATTGTGTTATTTTATCTATATGTGTAAAAAAAACTGCATTTTAAATGATTACAAATTTCTAATCTGTTAACACTAGGCTACGTTAAACCCAGCCTATTGAGTTTGTTACAAATAAGACTTTATAAATTAGAAACCATTTTACAATTCAAAACAAACATATTAATGAGACCAAATTTCTCCTTGCTGATATCAGTTAATCGTTTTTGCAGCAGACATGTTGACTGTTGGACATTAATGATGTTCCCATTCGATCCAGTCTCCCAATATAGAAAATATGCATAATTTTCACAGAAGACATTTTGACAAGTGAAGAGCACCGGTGTGGATAATAAAATGAATGATGGCTGAGTTCCATTTAGCTGCTACAGTGTCATGGTCCAGGTAGTGTGCATGCTGGCTCACTGTCACTCTGTCAAGGCTTACTGGGACACTTGAATAGAAAGGAGCCATTGTCCTCCCATCCCTCTGTAGTACAAGGCAGAAGCTATGATCTATGTATAGCCTGACAGAGACTTAGGGGTTGTGAGGTCAATACTGATATCCATATTTGGGAGTTGAAAATTTATCAAAAATATCATAAACAACAGCACTGATACAGATCCCTTAAATGTTTTTTTTCCCCCTGAACTGTGACCAAGATATACAGGCAAGCTCTACCATGATATACAGAGTGAGATATTTTTATGGTTAAAAAAAATGTGCTCTCTGGTGGACAAACTATGTAATGGAGACACTTCTTAATGACCTCAAACCTAGTTTGCCATTTCTGTACTTCAATTTCTTTATTATGGTTGCTGTTACTTATCGGCTGACATACACACTGATATGTCTGTAATAAGGTAAAAAAAAGTTTGTTGTTGTTTTTTTTATTCTGTTTATTCATGTTTTTAATGACAAATACAGTACATATAGTACAAACAAAACACAATAAACAGACAGTAGTGCTACAAGACCAGTCCATATAGTAAAGGAAAAAGTGGCATTATTACCAGAACGAAACAGGGCACTGTATTGGCACAATAGCCCATTTTAGTGGCGACAGCAATAAGTACAATAGATGAGTCAACCCCATGGCCATTGGTCCCAGTTGAGACATGTGGCAAGTGTCCATCATAATATCTATCAAGTCCAAATTATAGTCCACTCCCAAAACTTCCAGAGGCCTCGTCCACTTATGCACGAGTCCTTTAATTGATGTGGTGTCCACGTTTTTCCAGAGACCCGACCTCTGAGATCAGAGATTTTCACATAGAAACAGAAGGAGGGTCATCACCGACCCACTACACCATTATGACTTTTCTTGCTAGCGTTAAAATAATCAAAATTTTGCCAAAATATCTGCCTGGACCAATTTATCGACCTAGCTCTAACGTGATTACATTATCCCACTTAAAGTGTGACAGGTTGTGTTCCCACATCATTTCTCAAAAAAAGTCTGTACTGTAGCATAACGCTATCTCTCACAGACGCTGGTTTAGTGAAAGGAATAACTGGAAGTCGCGGCTGGAAGGAACAGCTAGCCTAAATGGAACGTAGCCATCATTAATGTTGTTAATCCCAGCTGAGCTGTCCTGCTGTGACAGGTCAAACCTTCGGCTGTGAAACCGGCCTATAGCTGACAGGAGATTTGTGTTTGTGTCAAGAATTGTGTTGAATTGTTTGTATTTAACTACAGGATAAAAATAGAGAAAGGGGGTGGGACTCAAAAAGTTTGTTCATGAACTTCTTCCCACTTCTTTTGAACATGAGAATTTCTTACTTGAATTACTTATAATATTTTTGGTAGATTGTGCTGAGAAGTACATGGCCTTATTTATCTGTCATTTTTGATTTAATGTATGTATGTATGTACTGTATATGTATGTATGTATGTATGTGTGTATATATTGTTTTATTTTTATTTTATTTTTTTACATGTTCAAATAAAGCTTTAAAAAAAAAGAAAAAGAAAGGCAATAAACCTTCCTGGCAATGTAGTTACAGTGAAATAGACCTTTTGAATATTAATATAATATAGTGATGATAAAAGAAATAACATGAACTATACTGTTGTAGACGGTGGCCCTGGCATTTTAGTTTTTTTAAGCGGGACAGAGGATTTGCCCAAGTTGTGAAATGTTTACATGCTGAAGAATCAGGAATGCTGAAGGTGTTTTTGTTTGTTTTTTCATTAGATGTCTAATACGAAAAGTTGCGCCGTAACAAGCAAACCTATTTCCAAAGAAGTTTCCATCAGTAGCGAACATTCCAAAGCTTTTTGCCAGTAAAGAATGGAGAGCTTTGTTCTTGTTTAATATAGGTATGAGAATCTGACCATTCAGTGGCCATGGTTCACGGCTGTCACTTTGGGTTATAGGTAAATCGATGTGGCTGTCAGCAGAACAATACTGCAAAAACACATGCTTTCTGACTGAATAAAATAACCCAGAGGAAGCAGGACAGAATGAGGCCCAAGATGCCACCCTATGCATTCCAGTCTTTGCTTGTGCCAGCTGTGTGTAGTGACAGGGTTCCAAATTGAATTCTTAATAGCTAGTCTGGGAGATTCACCAAATTGGACAGGCAATCCGAAATATCCCGATTAATCTGCATTCCTTTAACAGAATGCATGAACTACTGTTAGACGCCAATGGTTTGATAAGAATGGAAGTTCAACTCTAGGACCAGGGACGCACATATACAGTATTTGTTTTGTTTGGGCTTTTTGGGCTTTTTAATGGATGGACACAAAAGTGGGGAGATAGGGGATGACATGCAGGAAGGGGAATTGAACCCTGGGCCGCTGCAGTAAGGCGTAAGCCTTAGTACATGGGGATCACGCTCAACCAGGTGAGCTACAAGGGCGCCCCAAAAATATATTTATTTGGTATATTTTTACGAGCACTGATTCTTAAAATGTATTAAAGGTGCCCTGCCACACAAAACCGTTTTTACTTGCATTTTTTGAAATCTGTTAGGTCCATATGTGTTTGTGTTATGTGGTGAATGTGAAAATGAACTGCTACCTCCTCTGTCAGCTCCAGCCACTGAAAAGAAATAAGAGGAGAAATCAGGCCAATTACAAAAGCTGGTCAGTCTGACATCATGTTGCCTGAGCTCATTACTATTCATGAGCTCACCCAGTTGAGCTGGGTAAAGGATGCTGATAGCCAGGCTCTCATTGGCTAGCTGTTAGCCAGTCAGAGTCAAGCAGCTTAGCTCATTGAATATTAATGAGAACTGGCACAAATTGAACCGAGTCTTCCTGCAGGCTTTCTATACATACACAAAAAATGTTACAGAGTCCATGGTAGAACTTCAGACATTACCACAAAGTAATGAAATACGTGTGGCAGGACACCTTTAAATTACAAAAGACAAGGCATTAACCCAATTCATATGATTGTCTTTTGTATGTTTTTAATACTTAAAAGACCTTTTAAACAGTTATTTTTCTATCTTCCATCACCGGAACAACATCTTACTCTCACTGTGTTATGCAAGCTTAATGAAAAATGCTAATATATAGAGCCTGGGTGTTATGTAAGCATTTGAGTGTGGGTGAGGTTTCTCCTTGTATGTGGCCCATAACCTCATTATAGCTCACTTCATGATATAAGTCCAGCTGGGTCCTGAAAGTGGATGCATAATGTGTATTATTCATTTAACAGGATCTTGCTGTCCTGGCTGCAGTGGTAGCTGAGGCAGAAATATGGTAAGTGACCTCTTTTCCTTTGCTTTGCTTTTTACAGTCATTTTATTGAGTTTTTGGAGTGTATGTGAGGTGGTGTTTTTGTATAATTTCAGTACTGTTAAAATGTCTGTACACTGTTATATTTTGAGTTTATAGAGATTCTGTTATATTCAATTATATAGAAAAATATATATACGCAATTCATGCATCCATCATTCAATTAAATCTATATTTCATATATTGGTGAGAGGAAAATGGTCCGTGTTAGTGAACATGTCCTACTTTGCTGAGAGAGAGAGAGAGAGAGAGAGAGAGAGAGAGAGAGAGAGAGAGAGAGAGAGATTAGCTGGGACACTTGAATGAATTTGAAGAATAGGTTTTTACATGCAGAAAAGCCACAGTACTGGCCCTGGCTGGCAGACAGTACCAGCTTCTCTGATTCAAATGACGCAAACCTGCCTGATTGGAGGGATTCAAAAACTTGTTTCAGCAGAGCGTTCATACAAAACCAAGTCCACTTGTGTTGGTTGCACTGCAACTAACCTGCTCCAGTGGAGCCCATTACAATTTGTCTCTTCATAGCATCTTGCATGCAGCCTTTGAATGTGTTGTCAACTATGTCATAAGACACATACGTGTTAGGTGATGTTAGCAATGGCTTCCTTCTGTTTATTAATATCAGTGTTGGTATTCATGGAGTTGTTTATGTGTAGCTAATTTTCTACAAAGAAAGAAGGTCATGAAATATAGATGTAGGCCTAAATAATGTGTTTGTCGCCAGTATTATGGCCCATATACATATGACAACTTCTTGAAATGCATGCAATCAAACAAGTGATTTAGCACCAACCAAACCCCACTAAAAAAAAATGTAAAAAAGGGAACAATGAAGGTCAGTATAATGTAATAGCCTTTCCACATAATGAAACAGTCGAATACAATTCCTCTCATGGAGTGAATGCAGCAACTGTGTGCACATTACACCAATCAGTGTTACAGTGATTGTGACTTGCTACAGTGGTGTAAATGTCCCACAGTATTATCACTGTCAAGTGGCTGTCCGGGTTCGGTCATGTGATCTTGTGAGGCAAAGCGGGCCCCACAAATGTAAGTATACACAGACACAACTAAAGTTCCCTGCACCACACACACACACACACACACACACACACACACACACACACACACACACACACACACACACACACTGCATCTGACCCCGGGTCAAGGTGCACTGACCCTGAGGGTTGTCTAACTGGGCCTCTTGAAACTCTTGCCTTGCATTCCAGCGCCCGGAGGAGGGGGTTGTTGCAGTCAGGCATATTACGAGAGAGAGAGAGAGAGAGAGAGAGAGAGAGAGAGAAATGGGGGTAGAAAGAAGCTGGAAGGTATTATGCATGATTTCCTTGAAGCTCCTGCTTGTTCCCTCCCACTTCTACGACACTGTAAGGGAAACGCTGAAAACTTGAACCTGCTATTCTCCAGCTGCCTCGGCCTTCTAACTAGCTCACTTGTTTTCTTTCCCTGCTGTTCCCTCTCTTATGTGTCTCTCGCCTTCTCCCTTGCCCTCTCCCTGTCTCTCTCTCTCTCTCCCTTTCTCCGGGCTGTGTGTAACAGGATCACTTTGTTTCCGTTGCCTTTTTTTCCGCGGTGCCGCGGACACACATGGAGGAGAGGATTGGATTTGAGGAGATACTGACGGGGGTGCACAGCTGCAACGGTCCCCTCCATCTCCACACCAGGACTAATGCCGCCGCCCCCTCCTCTCTTTCTCTCTCTCTCTCTCTCTCTCTCTCTCTCTCTCTCTCCCTGTGTGTTTGACTCTCCCTCTGTCGCACTCTCTCTCTGCTTTCTGCCTCTCGGAGGGGTGGGGGGTGCCATATGGGAGCTCAGAAAAATGGAAGTGGATCAGAGATAGACGAGAGAAGAATCTGTCATTCTGGGGCTCGGATGTCGGGATCTTTGTGGTAAGTGCTCCCCTCTCTTTCTCACTCTTAGCACTTTTTGGAAGTTCTGTTCCGTACCAGGAATCTCCATATGCCTGGATTCTCACTGTGTTTGACTCTGCATTACTTTTGATTAATTTGTTGCCAGCAGTTAACCTATTTTGAGTTTTATTGTTGGAATCGCAATACTGTTTTTTGAGCATCAAAATGAAGACGATTTCTTCTTCCACTTCCCTTCAATGTGTTCATCTTTCGTTGTTGCAATGCATTTGTCAGCTCTGGTGATACGAGGGGGCTTTGTTGCATTCACATTTGCACCAAGTTTTGAGGGTCAAGGTGGTGCGAGAAGGGAGGTGGAGTGGAGGCCGACTGGGGGAAGGGAATTCGGAGGGGTCAAGGAGAATGGCACTTGGCCCAGGCAGCACAATGGCTCTGAAAACTTTTTTTAAGGATTACATTGTACCTGCGGAACATGTGCCTGCCTCAGAACCTGGAAACTACTGCATGTTTCAGCTGGCTTGTAGGCGCTTTGTTGTGGAGGCCATTTATTTAGCGGGTGAATTTAAACAGTTGCTCGGTGCTTTCACTTTTTCATAAGCTTGGAATTTTTAAGTCTCGGTTGAGTGCGGTTCTGAGACATTGAGCACCAGAGTTTTGACACACCCTCACCATCTGACAGCTGTTACACACTTGTATTGTCTCATGATATATATTTATATGTATAGGATATATATGATATATATTTATTTTTTATTTTTTATTTCACAAAAAGGATAACATAGAAGCATAAAAGCAATCAGACCGAAACTTAGGATTCCAAGTTCACAGTATTTCTTGAAGACTGAGCTACGTTTCAGATTTAATCAGCCCAGGACGCATTGCTTCATGAATCCAGATTTTGTGACTAGCGTTGCTCAAAGGTGGCTTGTTGCAGATTATTAGCAGTTGGTTCATCTCCATAGAAACAGGTCATGGTAGATGTTGCTGACGGTGCAAACTAATGCATTACTGCAGGCCGACTGAATGGCTCCATTATGTGATAAACGTAAGGGATCCCTCTTGAGCACTGGACTTGCATACAGCCCTTAAAGCTACACGTTTTGTTTCTGTTTAAATAGTTACGGTGTATTTTACAGTAATGAATGAATTTTATTTAATCAAAAAATAAATAATATAGATTTAATAATGTTGCCTAAGTTCTTTACAAGTTAGCGGTATTGAATCTGAGAAGCTGTGAATAGTCTTCTTTCTTCTATTTGCTTTTACATGTATTTGCAAACTAAAAGAATGTGTGTGAGAATGTGTGCGAGTCTGTGAAAATGAGCTGAGTTGAGTGAGTGAAATCCTTTTTAGGAAGCCATTGAACTTGAGCTGTGATTTATGTGTGATTATCTCACCTTGATGGTTCATTGGCAGTTTGGGGTTTTGACCCCACTCCCTCGTCTCTTTGAAGAAAATCCAAACCCGTCTCCCCCCGACTGACTCACTCGGTACCTCCCTCGCTCCCTTCCTTCATTAGACATCTTAGTAACATGGGAATGGCGTGTCTTGACCGGCATTAACGGACGTATTTCTCCTGTGAAAAGTGGTATTTTAAGCAAGAATTGCTGAATTTAGTTGTGCCTGTGTGAATGTATTGTTAGTCTGCTCTCTGTGCAGCATAATGTCTTTTTAACTGACTAAGCATGCTTGGACGCTCTTCTGGATTTCAGTCACTACCACTCCTTTATAAATACACAGAATCTAGTTCTCTATTTTGGGCATGTGGGTCACAATCTAATAATGCAGCACACTGCATACCTACACAATGAAGACGCGTGAGTTACTGTCGAAAAGTTGGGGTGGCTACTGCTTCAGCTCTATAACATGACAACATTTACAAGCATGAATTGCCTGCTCAGCTCTGGGAAATAGAAGATACACATGTTGATTACTTTCTTGTTGATCAAAAGTTTCAAATCTTTGCTCTCAGGCCACAACACTTGAACAAATCTAAAAATTCAAAAATGAACTTGGGATAGCATGTCTGCTATCTCAAAGCCTTCTGTACTTAGTTCAGGGGAAGGACGTTGATAACAGTTTTTCCGTTCAAAATACTTTAATCGTCCATCAAGGCGCAATCTGAGCTCATTTTGTAGTTTTTTTTTTTTTTTTACACCAGAATTTGCTGTTGTGTATATTGTTTATGTATTTCAGTTGGAGTGATAGTCATCTGGCACATTTCTGTAAATCATAAAGCACAATTGTTAAATGATAAAGTAATTTGTGAGCCAAACATTTTAGGTGAGTTAAAACGTTTCTGAATTCATAGTACAGGTGCTTAAAAAAAAAAGTTGGTATGGAACAGTTCATGCTGGATTTTTTAAATCTGCAAGGTATTTCTTTTTTTTTCTTTTTCTTTTTTTAATAATGTTAATCTGTTGTACGTCTATAGATTAT
Source organism: Gymnocephalus cernua (assembly GCA_023631565.1). Classification (NCBI taxonomy): domain Eukaryota; kingdom Metazoa; phylum Chordata; class Actinopteri; order Perciformes; family Percidae; genus Gymnocephalus; species Gymnocephalus cernua. Next base: position 23,168,906 of record CM042439.1, read on the forward strand.
CTTAGTTGTTTGTTCTCCTTTATGCCAAATGAAGATCTGTTGCAAAATAACCTGTCTGACCTCCACAGCCAATTTTAGCTCTTCCCCCATGCCTCCTCTAGTTATAAATTAGCCCGGTTGCTGTTTACAAGCAGTGAAAGGAAAAGCTCACTTAGTAGCAGTGATTTATTAGTTGTTAGCCTGCTGCTGCCATGTGAATGACAGAGGTGACATTCAGGATGAAAACAGAAACTCTGAAAAGCAGGCAGGATCTGACTTCTTCAGGAAATAGGAGGTGGTTTCCTTTTCTGCCACTCAACCAAGAGAAGAAATGCATGATTTACCTTTTAGTGTTCCTTCCAAAGAAAATGTTTAGTCCTGGAGAGAGCATGTTAATAGTGCAAATCCCTACTCCACATGAGTTGTTGGTTAGCCATAAGGACCTTAAAAAACTACAGGGAAACAAATGTGAATGTTAAAGTAAAATTGAAGCACTTTTGTCTTCATCTATTTACATTCCATCACCTTAACACATCTGTTACCAGCAGTGGCACTTGGAATCCATTTGCTGTTGCCCCAAAAAGCCCTTCTTTTTTTCCACGCCTGGTGGCTCTTTCGTCAAGGCACTGCTTTGCTAGTGGTTCACTCTGTAACCTTTTTAGGTACGTGTGCCAAACCAGCACACTGAAAGAAACCAGGCTACACGGTTCATGCCGAGAGTTATGTTCAACATAGAAGAGTAATCCATCTCTGTAAATCGAGTTGTGAGTACTCCGATTACGACCTTAATGCGAGTAATATAACGTTGTTAAGATGTTTGTATGACAGTCCCAATAATGTCAGTATTGCCTTACTCGGGTAGTGATTGAATTACTAAAGAGCAGGTAAACACAATGAGTGACAACCCTGTTTGCCTCTCCTGTTCTGTCTGCAACCCTTTCTGTCGCACACAAAATCCAATTTCTTACCTCTTGAAAAAGGAATCTTTTTAAATGAACAAACCTCGGACCTTCCGGTCTACTACTGAATTCTATCTACCTCACAGACAGTAGACCAACAAGTTCCACTCTTGAGCCTGGACGAAGATGGCTCTTGTAAAGTTCTGCTGACTAATGTGGGCACACAGTGTGTGACTGTGAATCCATGCTCTTCCAGGAAGGAATATGATGTGAATAGTTATGAGAAAAAATGCTCCAACAATGCAGCTGTTCATGCAGTCCAAGGAGTTCATAACCCTGGAGGCCAAGGCAACAGGAGCCTGGCTGACTACATCTTGTCCCAGCACCCTTGTCTCTGTTTAGTGCTTGAACAGGTCTGACTGGCACTATCATTACTCAGTGCAAACCTAAAATTTCCTAGACATTACCTGGCATTACAAAACGCAAAAGTCTGAATCAGTTGGATGGGACAGGATGATGACCCAACCCTGCCAGCTCCCTAGTACGAAGTCCACGTAATGTCCGATTGAGCCCAAAGTGTGAGAATTTACAGCAAGCGAGTGGGCGTGTTGATTACGTTTTTATTGGCCCATGCAAAACTGGAGGAAAACAAACATCTGAGGGTGAAGAATAAGGGGTATTTACACAAAGATGGCAACAAGATTCGGGAACTTCGCGGTAAGGGCCGACGACGAAATCGGCAGACAAATTTAAGGAACGGCAAGAGACACGGTTGTTTATGACCAAATTACCAACGGCCTCGTGACGCAGTGTAATCAGCGTCATGTCTCTTCTCATGCGCGCTCTACCTAGCGCCACCCCTTGTTTAAACCAAACAGAGACAGAGATCAGTCTCGGATATAGCCAGACTGTGGCGGTCAAATTTACTCGCATGCAGCGCACAATGGTTCACAGCGGCACAGACAGAAACCAACTACTGTCACCGCACTTGGCGACTTTCTCGCTACATCTAGCGACTTTTCAGACCCTCTTAGCGACTTTATTTCTAAAAAGCGACTAGCAACAAATTTAGTTCTAGTAGTTTTAATTTCTTCAAATATAGTATATTGTAATTCATTCCCATGCATGCTGCTCAGAGTAATTGCAGTGACTGGCTCTTCTCTGAAGGCACGAGGATGCTGCTCACCGCAGTTATGAGTTAATATAAAGACAGTGATGATGACATTACGGGTCATTAGCACAACTTTACTTTGATTAATGGTATTGAGGACAGCTGGATGCAAGATGCCATTCAACACTAAGATAATGTTGACAGATGATATGCATCATAACTCAGATTCTTTTTTTAATTATTAATGACTTGAGCCAAGTCCTGGGCCTTCTCAGTGGAAAGTAACACAGATGTTTAGTGTTTTCTGTAATAAATGAATACCCATGGGAGAAAAGAAGAACATGTTGGTCTTTCAACTTTGAACGTATTTGAAGCGACATAAAAAAAGATATTGCAAAGACAATGAAGTTACAGCTTGCATGCATGCACACACACACACACACACACACACACACACACACACACACACACGCACACGCACGCATGCACACACATACACACACACTGACATACACAGCATTGAATTCTAGCACAAATGGCCCCCAATGGGTTGGTTATAAAGGGGGTGATGTCATGTCTGTGATGGAGACTGTGTGGCTCTTTACCAGTGATCCATTTCTTATCCAGCTGTCCGTACTGACACAAAGCAGACAGAAAGACAGGAAGGACAAAAGAAAGAAAGAAAGCGGACGTTTATTTTGGATCCCGTTCCTCACCACCTTTCAGCCAACTTTTTCTCTGCCATTACAGTGTCCCTATGATAAGAGAAAGGGTGCTAACATCACACTTGCTAATGCTATTTGCACACATGATTTGAAAAAGTGCTGATCTTTGTTTGTGCTTTGGTGCATCCAATTTACATACATTATTGCACATCAGTTATTATCTTATTTTGCGTTCCATCAAATTGAGAGGCTTTTCTTTTGGACAGTTGCCTGTTTCTCAGGTCAAGAGATCATCAGCAATTTGTCTGCTTGTCTTTGAGCTGACAGGAGCTCATCCTCCTTGTTTGCCAGCGAAGGGGGTGTGGGACTTCTTTGTGTGTGTGTGTGTGTGTGTGTGTGTGTGTGTGTGTGTGCGCGTGCGTGTGTGTGTGTATGTGTGCGTGCGTGGAGCCCGGTGTTTCTACACCATTTTAAACAGCTCTGCTTCTTTAACCATCCCAGGCACTTTGTGGCAACACAGACGTTGGACGGGGGTGTCCACGGGGGGGGGTTGGAGCCCAGACAGAGCTCAGGCACACACTGGGAAATGGCTTCCGATGTATTTAGTATTTCCTCTTTGAGGGCAGTCCGGTGTAGTGCAGCGGGGTCATCGCGTCAAAGCCGTTGCTGCGAGGAGGGGTGGCGGTGCTGGATAATGCAGACACAATGGGCCAAGGCAAACATTAGGAATGAGACAAAGGACTCTCCACTCAAGTCACCGGGGGGTGGGGGTGGAGGGGGGGGGGGGGGGGGGGGGGGGGGTGGCAACTCTTCCCATTATCTAGGGAAGTGATCTTAACGGAGGGACTTTTTTAAAACCCATCAGAAAATTAGGGGCTGCGTTGAGTTGCTATGTGTCTCGGGCCATGATCAAAGCCCGGAGAGGGCTTCTGTTTATAGACGCCAGGCTGTAAAGCGTAGGATAGCAGTCACAACACGACACAACATGGGGGCCGGGTTAGCACTGAGCATGCTATCATGACCGTGTTATCATTGTCACAGCCTGGGTATTTACTCATGGGAAGTGGAGGATAAGTTCTTTCTCATCTACACAAAAAACACCAGCAGCACCATATGTCATAGGGTCAGCCGAGGGTTCCCACACCATATGCACCCGCTACTGTTTAAATTAGCCACAGTACAACCACGCTATCTCTCCTCTCTCAGGATTGCTTAGTTCAGATGGAGGAAAAAAAACCCGACTTCAATGATTAATTGATTATCAAAATAGTTGGCGATTCATTTTCTGTCGATCAACTAATGGATCAATGAACCACTTGTTTCAGCTCTCCTAACCACTTTGGTGCTCGCATTTAGCCAGGTCAGCTTTTAGCATTTTTTATTAGCTAATCAGCCTGTCAAGTTGTGCTCTAATTTACTACTTGAAAACAAGGCGTCAATTACATGGTAATTACACGCTCTTAGAGCTACTGCTTAACTGTGAGACATTATGAACATTTGTTCTGCTGTCTCTCAGTAAACATGCAATTTACTTTAGGGTTGTTCAGCCACTGGGACACAATATGTAATCAAAGCAATTAACCTTTTTTAGTATCAAATGTAGAAAAATCTCTCTTTTTTTATCGTCATTGCGATATCAACTGGCGCAACAAACACATCACAAAAGGCTGCGACACATCGCGAAAGACACTTTTTTGTCCGAACACTGCAAACTGCTGTTCTTTTTTTTTAGTGCTGCCTTTTACGTTCAATTCGGTGTTCAATGTGTTCAATAAAAGAATGTTGGAAATGATTTCCTTTCATTTGTTTTGAATTCAACAAGCAGTTTGTTGTGTTTAGCAGCATGCGGAAAGCTGAGTACACTTTAGTATCTGTTTATTTATGGCACGTAATATCGCTATCGCCATATTCAACGGTATCGCATATTTTCCTCATATCGTGCGGCCCTAAGAGCAACAAATGTAGACAGCAGAACTCTATTTTAGGAATCTTCTCAACTCAAGTGAGTGTCTATGTATTTCACATGCGGTTGTCCAACTTTGTGTGCTTTCTTTTGGTATGAAACCCTATGCGTGTTTGTGTGACTGAAGGGCCATTATGGGACAGGCTTTTAAGGGAGATCTGGGAAGTGGAAACCTAACACTGCCTGACTGCTGCTCTTGTGTACATGAACCCCACAGCTGCTGGAGAGAGAGGGAGGAGGGGTAGAGGAGATCGCGGTGCGCTCAGTAATTACTTGTCTGGTTTTGTATTGACCAGTCTGGTGCTTAGGCCTTGGGGACTGTTAAATTTGCTATTGAAACTGAAAGGATTATGCACCCAAAAGAAATTAAACGAGAGCAATGAATAGATTGTGAGCCACATAGTGGACTACTGTGTGTTTTTTTTTTTTTTTCTCCTCCTCTTGTTCCTTCTCCTCCTTCCACCGGCCTTCACTCTCCTTCAGTTAGACAAGGTTGTATTTTTTCCTGTCAGAAACGGCTGTTTTTCATCTTCTAGGTCAATTGAAATTTTTTTTACTACAGGGTCATGACAGTTTTATGTCGTGATAATGACACCGCATTTTCAGACCCGTTAAAACCCCCCCAAAAAAACCAATTCACTTGTTCGCTTTTTGACAACTGTCAAAGTCTTCGTTGGGCTCTGTTTATTAAACGGGAGACGGAAATCCTCAATCACTTCCGCGTGTTAGCTGTTGAAGGGTGGGATGTCGCGAGGGTGTAATGAAATCTGTTTGAATGCAGACGCGGTGATTGTTGGGAATTGATGTCTCCTGCCTGGGGGGGGGAGATTTGTGTCTCTGTTTACTCATGCTGAGGTTGGTCGTACTCATTACAGGTCAGGAAGGAACATCCTCCACATGCCTGCAGAGGCTTCTGGCCCACAGAGGCTCTATTCCCTTTTACATCCACATCCAACACGGTGAAACTGTCACCAGTTTAGTGTCAGAAGAAAAAAATCCGCTTCAGCCCAAACTGTAACACAATCCCTTTGTAATGACTTCCAGCGTCTGTTAAGCAGGTCAGCGCTTCGGGGGAAGTTTTAAAAAAACGTGGCTGTGAGACGAAGCATCATGACGAATGGACTGCATTAGGGCTGCAACTCACGATTACTTTCATTGTCAATTAATCTGTCGCTAACTTTCTCGATTCATCGATTAGTTGTTTGGTCTATAAAATGTCAGAAAATGGTGAAAAATGTGGATCAGTGTTTCCCAGAGCCCAAGATGACGTCCTCAGATGTCTCGTCTTGTCCACAACTCAAAGATATTCAGTTTACTGTCACAGAGGAGAGAAGAAACTAGAACATAGTTTTAACAAGCAGGAATTAGAGAATTGTAACTTTTTTCATTTAAAAATGACTAGAATCCAATTATCAAAATAGCTGGCGATTGATTTAATAGTTGACAACTTAACATATTAATTGTTGCATCAATCTTTGCTCTAGATGCATTTACATAACACTCTTCTACCTGAACAGACAAAGCCCTTTTTGCCTCACACACACACACACACACACACACACACACACACACACACACACACACACCCCTGCGATGCATGAAGTATCTTGGTTATCCACCAACATTGACAAAACAAACCTCCAAAGAAATTAGGGCTGCTCAGTTAATGAAAATTTGATCAAAATCGCAATATGGACTAGTGAGGGGGGGGGGGGGGGCAATATTTGTATGTACCATTTTGAATGAAGTATTGTGGCGCTGCAGAGACGTCCCGGCCTACAAATCCTATCCTACACACCCACTATAATTATTTTTCGTGTGCAACTTTTGGTTCAGTGTCTTGCTCAAGGACACTTTGACCGGGGGGGGGGGGGGGATGAGAACCCTGCCATTATTGGTCAACCCGTACTGAAGCGAGGAGATCCTTGCTTCAGTGAGTTAACATTAGCCTCCATCTGCACGGAGCGTTCGAACCGGCTGAACTCGGAGCCTCGAGTGTATCTAGTGGATGATAGAGCGGTGATGTCATGTTCCCTCTCACTGTTTGTGTAGCTGGCAGAGGCCGGCGTGCTGCTGGAGAGGGTCGCATACTATGACTCAGTCCAGACCACAACAGCCCAGTAGGACATTGTCCAAAAACTAGGATCAAATCAAGTCTCCTTTTTATGTCCCTGCTGCCAGAAAAATCCAGTTCTTTTTTCTTTGTGCGTTTGAGTTTCTGGTTTTGTCTTTGATTCTGTTTTGACATGACGATTTCAAATCTTGTACCAACATTCCATGTTTTCTTAATCACTTTGAGTCTCTTGTAACTTTTTTTTTTCTTCTTTTTAACCGGACGGGAGTGAGTGCTCTTTGTAGATAAGACTATATGTGTTATCTACAAAGAGCGCTCACTGTTAATCCAATCGGGTAGAGATCTCCCTTTGTGATTATCACAACGTAAATACGGGAGGGCCTGTGCACAGGTGGCTGGCGCTGGGCTGATGGTTACCAGACCGGACTGGTGTCTGCACGTGGAAAAGAAATCACTGCTGTAATATCACAGAAAGCACCACACTCTAGGAAATATCTGTGTATTAACATGACATCTGTATATTTGAACAGAGATTGTCCGTAGAACTTGATTCACACGTACTATTTCTGTTTATTTGTATTTCGAATTGAATTATGGGACATTTATTTGTGCTCCGACAACTAACGTAGGTATTAACGTAGCTATTCACAACACCACCACCGTGAATTATGTCAATTATTAACCAGCAGTTGGACTAGCGGGAGTCAAAAGCGCCAAAAAAAAAGAGTGTCAAAGCGTAAAAAAATCAAAAATCAAAATGCTGAAAAAAGCATTGAAACAAACGTCAAAAGCGTAAAAAAAATAAGCTTTGAATTAATTTAAGAACAGATTTCATTTCAGAAGTCTGCGAGAAAAATAACAGAAATAACAGAATATGTTTACTTTTGTTACTGTAGCTACACACAAAATGTCCATTTTGAATTATGGGACAAAGTCCAGGTAATGAGCTGCCAGAGGTTTTTCTGTTGTTTTACGGATTTATTTCTTGGAGTGCAGTCTATTGTTTATTTTTCTAAACTACATCATACAGCGGACGTTTTTTTTCACATTAAGATATCACCGTGCAAATGAAAGAACAAACTCCAACGGCATAGTCAAACTTTGAAGTTTGGGTTGGACTCCGCCCTGCGGCCCTTTGCTGCACGTCATTCCCCCTCTCTCTCCCCTTTCATGTCTTCATCTGTTCTATAATAATAATAATAATAAAGGCCTAAAATGCCCCAAAAATAATCTTAAAAAAATAGCATCCAGGTCCACTGTAAAATGCGGGGGGGATCTCACATTGACTGGTCCTAACAAATGTCACCTGTGTCTCACAAGGGGAGACCAGGGGAGGCAAAATCCCTGCTGTCTGATTGGCTCCTCCTAAATAAAAGCATGCACGTCCACATCTGGCTGTACCGCAGCGATTAGCAGCGACAGGTCTTGCCAGAGCAGTTAGGATTCACCGCGCTTCAGACCCAAAGAGTTGTGAAAATGGAGCCCCGTGTCAGGGAAGAGAAACTGCTGAGAATCATTACTCTGCCGGGGACTTCGGACTCAATCTCACTCACTCAACGTACATTAATGCGCTTACTTGCACACGGGGTGGTTTTAATTAAATTACTCTGCAATGTTGCAAAACAAGCGGGCTGTTTGGCTTTCTCTGCTTGGTGGAAAGAGTTTGCGTTCCAGTTTGTTTGGGATTCCTGCACTGGTGCGGCCAGCAATGCACGCTGCTCCCGATATCCGTAAAACACATTTAGGTTATTTGTTTTACAAAGCCTGCACAAATAGTCACTTCACATTAGGGCTGGGCGATAGGGAGAAAATCAGATATCACGATCTTCTTGACCAAATACCTCGATATTGATATTGCGGCAATATTCTAGGGTTGACAATTGGTGCTTTAACAAAATATCTTCACACTTAGATTTTACATAAATAATCATCAGTAATGTGGACATAATGTCTAAGTGGGGAAAAGGCAAATAATAGAACAGCTAGAACAGTCTGGTAAGTTCAGAAAAGAACATCACTTTACTGTAATGCAGCCTTTAAAACCAGTAAAAGACATCACTTATGTCATATCACGATATTACGATATCCAAAATCTAACACAATATCTAGTCTCATATCACGATATCGATATAATATCGATATATTGCCCAGCCCTACTTCACATACACATTACTGGTAATAAGTATGGACTGAAACACATTTGTTTTGTAACTGTTTTATTCCCATTGCCATGAATCAAACTGTAATCGGTGCGTGATTGCATCCACACTAGATACAAACAAATCTACAGATTCTAAAAATGTTCAAGCTTTTATTATTGCCGTAAAGCCTGAGATACAAAAAACGTGAAGTCAGATTTAAGGTCCTATTTACTCTTTAGCCAAGAACAACAGAAAAAAAGACCCTACATCAACATAAACGGAATTGGTCTTTTTTTTTCTCTAATTAAACAAAAATGAATGACATATGTATGCGGCCTGTTTACGTTTTGTTTCTTCTCATTTTAATACCTCTCTCAATTTAATACCCTTTTTTTCAAGACCTGACTAGTTATTATCAGCAATGACTACCAAATGAATTGGATAATCAGAAGGCAACAGTAAAAACACAAGAGGATTATGTTTTTTGCTAAATAATCGCCGTAATATCTTCTAAACGATCCTACATTAGTTTGATTACCAGGTTCTCCACATGCACTTGGTTCATCTCAGGAATATTTCTGATATCTTTAAAAGGTGGGTCCATCCCATTCTGATCATATCAAAGGTCCCCTGTGCTTCACTACATCTCTCACTGTGTGAACAATGTGTTATTTCAGGCCTCAACGCAATAAAAAGCAGCATTGTGTATTTACTTGTATATGTTCTTTTCATTTTATTGTTATCGTCGGGGGGAGTCAGTCGGTGTTGGAGTAGTTAGGCTTGGGAGTGCTGTGTGTATGTCTGAATGTGTTTTGTATTTTCTGTATATTTGTCTTAAGGACCCCCTCGAAAATGAAACGATTCATCTCAAGGGGTTAATCTATTTTAAATGACAGTTGAGTGTGTGTGTGTGTGTGTGTGTGTGCGCGCGTGCGCTGACTGAGCTTTGCCTCTATTTAGGGGTCTCTGTCTCCCCTCCCCTCCCCTTGTCCCTCCTGGTAATAGATGGCCTCAATGCTCGGGGTTTGAGCCCACCTTTAAACAGCTATAGGACTGTGGTTTGTCTCCGGCCAAACGATGGAGTGGAACAATAGGAGCGTGTGACATTGTCTGTGTGTGTGTGTGTATTAGGAGGCCCACGTCTGTCCCAAGCACATGCATAAGCACGTGATGGCGCGGTGTTGATGCTGTCCAGCTTCAGCCTGGGCCTGCCAGGTAGCAGTGAGAGGATACAGGACGTCCAGGGTATGCAGATCTGTGCTCTTGTGTGTTCATTTTTAGTCTGTTTTTATTGCAACATGGCTTCATGCTTCTGGGTTTTTTGCTCGACGCATACGTCTGTGCATCACGTTCATTGCCGTTTCTGTGCTTCCTGCTGTTTGTCTTTCAGGAGAAACCCTTTGTCTAGCTAAAGCCTTTATGCAGTGGCTGGGATGTAGCCTGCACAGAGCTGCTCTTATATGTGTGTGTGCCTTAAGATAAAGCATTTCTAAATACGTGTGTGTGCGCAATTGTGTTAGGATTCCTAAGCTGCTAGGCTGACAGCAGTGTTGACCTTGGCTGGGTTTAAATGTGTGTGGAGAGAAGATATAGAGAGAAGAGTTTTGTGTGTGTGTTTGAAAGTTTTGTTATCCTTGTTTTATTATTCTATCTAAATGTTCCTATGATGCCAATATTTCTGTTATTTGCCATGGGAGAGGATGTAGAGTCCTCCCTGCGAATGTGTGTTTTCTCACCCTGCGGAGGCTCCCTGGGACAAGGATCTTGCTTGTTTTTTTTTCTTTAGCATATTCCGCATTCATATGGAAATGGAGGGCAGAGGAGGGACAGAATCTCCCATCAACTTGATCTTAGTCATGAATAGCTGCCAGTGTTTGGACTGACCCAGAGCTGGCTTTAAGGCAGTGGCCTGCCTCTACCCCCAGACTCCAGAGCCCAGCACATTTTCAGCTGCAACACACACACACACACACACACACACACACACACACACACACACACACACACACACACACACACACACACACACACACACACACACACACAGACACACGTGCTTACACCAGAGATAACAAAAAGCAGATGCTCATAATTGCACTCACACAATTAGATACACTTGAGCACTTGGGAACACTGAGCGCTGTCTCTTTCTCTGTCACTTTCTCACAGACAGACATGCTAAATCCCAGCGAGACGCCAGTGTTGCAATACTTCTTTTTTTTTTATTTTATTAACCCTCACTTCCCTCTTTTGCACCCCCAAACCATCCCCATACACATATGACGGCACTCCTTTAGCAGGAAGAAGAAAGTTGGACAATTCATTTTTATGTATGTATTTTTTTTATTATGCATTTTATTGTCAAACTGGCCAGAACATTATGTAATACCCAAATAATGAAGTACTTAAAAATGTAAAGAGCAGTTAGTCTGACCGTTTTATTTAATTACATTTAACAGTAAAATTGGACTATTACTGTGTGTGTTTATCTGTGTTTTGGGATAAAAGGAGAATGACATGAAAGAATTTCTATATTTTATCAGAATAGCTGCAGTTAAAAACAGATAGAAATTCAGTGGTAGTCAGCCAAATATTTTGTGTGGTTTTGTGTGCGTAGATAAATACTGTTAACAGGAATTAATAAAATTGTTCATTGCCACTGAGAGAATGCCCGGGCCTCGGTTGGATTAAGGTCATTTGCTTCTACCGTGCTGTCGGTGAATTAATATTGTATTTGCGGAGTCCCGTTTCTAATACATTTTGAGTGTGTTTCCTTCTCGAGCGTCTGTGATCTGACGGGCCTCCCAGACCGGGCTGCTGCGGTCGGATCTAGCAGCAGGGATCCATCAAACAAGATTTGTCTCGGTGGATATGCTGGTTTTGTGCTCCAGGATTAGAGCCCCACCGCCCATATTCACCCCTGGCCTGAGTCACTTTGTGTTTCATACATCTAGACAGTCACATGTGTGGTTGAATTAAATTAGTTACCAATTATTTTAGTATTCCCCTTTTTTTTCCAACTTAGATTTTTAAATTATCCCAGTTTGGCTTATTTCAGTGATCCAAACATTTTACAAAATATCATGAAATAAATAAAAGTGCAAACTTGCTTTTCTTATTCATTTCAATTAAATACTAAACAGCTTTTTTTTCTTCTTTTTTAAATTATTTTATTATATATATATTTCAAGAAAGCACATTTTTGTGAATTTCACAAAGATTGCAGGATTTGTTTGGCATATATTACAGTTTATTACTTTTTTTTTGCACTTTAACAGTCCTTTTTATTTTCTACTTAATATTGTAGATATTGAACAATACTAAATATTGACTTCAACACTACTTTTGTCTGGCAAATTTGCCTTCATAGAATTGTTATTGTTAGATATCTATATTAGATATTATTTTCATTTTATGGTAAAAGTTTACTCTTGCTATTTTTCCAGTGGCTGTTTTGTTACGTTTTGAGAGTTTGTCGGTGTGTTCGGTCCGAGCATAATATTATCTGACGAGCTGAAGCATGGCATGTCGGCCCTCAACTAATAGGCACAAGTGTTCTCAGTCTATAAAAAGAGCAGCGTGCTGCAGGAGAGGCCTCCGTGTGTGTGTGTGTGTGTGTGTGTGTGTGTGTGTGTGTGTGTGTGTGTGTGTGTGTGTGTGTGTGTGTGTGTGTGTGTGTGTGTGTTTGCGCACTGTTTTGTCTCTCCATTAGCACCCATTCAGGAGACAATGAGTTAGGGAAGCAGACAATGGGCTTGTTAACACACACGTGCATTAGTGAATCAGTGTGTGTCTTTGTAAGGGAGGGGACACTCCTCTCAGTGTTATGACGGCAGTCTTTCACCGACGATACACTCCACTCCAGCACCACAAGTGTCCGGCTACTGAATAGGGAGGATTTGTTGCTCTACACCTAATTAAACAGTGCTTTGAGTAGTGGTTGTGGTGAGGGGGCCCTTTGTTCCAAGTCACCTTCCCAGAGCTTAATGTTTGACTCTGGTGACAGGGACGCCGCCGCCAAAAACACAAATACATGATCAGAGCTCTTCACTATAGGGCCGGGACGATATGCTTTTGTCCCATCTCGATTCTTTCACGATACCTCGGTGGCGAAGAATGCACATCACAAGTCAGTCTGACGTTTATTTCGCTCTGTTTTGCTGGAAAGGGATATGATGTAGTCGCCGTCGGTGGTACCGTATAAACACAGCGTATTTGGATGAATCATTGGTAAAAAAAGATTATTTCACGATACATGGGTACCGATTGGATTATGTAGTGCGATTTTAGTTTATTGCGATTCTAGAAGTATTACGATTCGATAGTATTGAGTAACAAAAGTTGAATAATACACTTCTAGAGACAATATATCACGAGGCATTTCTAAAAACCAGTTGTTTTCTTCATTTTCTGCTTTTGCTCTCTGTGTTGCTGGAAACAGACATGATGACTCTAGGGAAATGAATCCATTTTAAAAATTGGCGCAAAAAACAAATCACAGTACACAGGATTTACACTTTTTTAAATTTTTATTTTTTATATCCCAGCCCTACTCTTCACACTGCTTGGGGTGTCCACTGTAGTATTTTATCTCACAAATCAGTACACGTTTTCAAGTAGAGAGTGTTCAGTTTTCTTAAGGTGATCCCTCGTGTCCACAGTCATTATCAAAACTGACCAGTTTAATTATGTGTCCATTTTCTAACATTTTGACTTAGTCATAATCAGAGGTCAGATTGCATAGTGAAGATGTTTTGGATGTGCTTAGCATCGTGGTTGTGGGGGGGGGGAAGGTGGGAGGAGATAAGG